>JAJHUR010092475.1:25107-63642 GCA_027495735.1 Lutjanus campechanus
AAAAAAAAATGTTTTCAAAATTTAAAATATAAATCACTGATTATGCTGTTATTTTTGGTGAGGTAAAAATGCTGTGACAGGCATTTTGGGACAACCATTTTATAAAAGGTGGAGCAAAAAATGATATTTTGGGGCCTTTTAGATTCACCAGGGACACATATTTTTTGTTAAACCATTAAAAAGTGTATTTTGCATTATATGTGAGCTTTAAATATGGATTAAATATGGATTAGGATCCCTTGTTATGGATTATTTTTCACAATGTGAACACAGTGTGCAGAGCAGGAGTCAAAGTCAGTCAATGAAGGGGACTTGGGATTCTAGTAACACTTAGCATCTTAACAGGACAATACAGTAGGTGTTTGCTTTGGGCACCCCTGTACTAGAGGGAAAGGGCAGGAGATCACCAAAGTCATTAGGACGTGTCATGTAGGGACCATAAATACCTGTACAAAATGTCATGCCAGTCTATGTTATAGTTGTTGAAATAGTTAATGTATTTTCTCCCTGAGGAGCCAGAAGATGTCAGGTAAAGTATACAGTATGATACACACTCACCACTTTTCAAAATCAAGTTGAGTTTCTCCTTGTAGGAGCAGACGATCAGGTCACACAGCTCCTGTGTAGCATCAGTCACTACTTGGACGTAAGAGCTCAGGTGGTCCATGCGGTTGATGTACGCAGTTGGCAGACAGACATCTGCCGCTCCTTTCTTCCACTCTGTGTATTCCTGGAAGAAGCAAAACAAAAGTGATCATGTATCAAGTATCATGACGTGGAATGAAGCTGTTGAATAACATGAAACCTCTTTCCTCTAATCCAGAACTTTTCTCGGAGAAATTGCTGAAATGTGTTAATGCCTGCTCTGTGTACACTGTCAACACGGCGGCATCCAAAATAAACTCTTGTCTCAGAGAACATCCTGTGCTAATCCCAGATCATATTAGACATCTGACCAAAATGCCTTCACTCCTTCTAGCTAATTTCTCCTCTTATTTATCATGATTTTAAATATTTATTTTATGCTGTACCTGCAAGAAGTCAACATCAGACTTGTTCTTGGACAGTTTGTTCATTTGAGCCAAAGTTTTCATCATCTCTGTTCTCCTCTGCTCCAGATGTGCCTGGATGCCCTCTGCCTGTCTCAGGGCCTGTCTCTGCTCACCTTCCAGCACCTCCGCCGCCCCTTTTCGGGCCTCCTCCACAGCTGTCTGCAGCCTAGTGAACTGCTGTTCTACAAGAACACAAACCTCCTGCACTGAAGACTGAAGGGTCAGAGAGGAAAGAGAAAAAAATAGTATTGAATCAGAAAAACATAATGAAACCACATAATTGTGCATTTACTTAACATACAATCTGGAATTACCCCCTTGCAGTTGTATGCCTCTGCAAACCAGCTGCAGATTCCATACATGTCTGCTCAGACTCATATAATATATGTAGTGAAGACTTTGAAGGAATTTAATGAAAGTTATCAAAGGCATTATGCAACTTCTTCTTTTTTTTTTTTAAGTCAGCCATCATCCCTTATGACTCACTAAACATGTGTGGTGTTGGCTGTATCTACAGAGACTTAGTCATTATTTTTGCTATGCTCACGGTGCCTCACTAACCCAGAATGCTGGTATATGACGTCCTGGGAATGAGACACAACAATCAACTATCTTTCTGGTGTGTTTACAGTCAGCTCAGACAAATCCTATGGATTCTACCTTTAAGTACATTTTTTGTCAGAATGGAAGTTACCACTATATTGACATGTATGATTCCGAAAATAATTTGCAGTGAGAAACATGTTGCCTTCACTCAGAGAGTACAGAGGACTGATAGAAAGCTGAAAATTATGATGTCACAGTGAAGTTGACTTTTGACCCTTTGGATATAAAATGTAATCTCCTTGTCATTTTATCCTATTAGATATTTGTTTGAAATTTTGTCATAATCAGCTTATGAATTCTTGAGTTATGGCCAAAAACGTGTTTTGTGAGGTCACAGTGACCTTTGACCTCCAAAATCTAAATCAGTTCATCCTCAAGTCATAGAGGATGTTTGTGCAAACTTTGAAGAAATTCCATTGAGGCATTCTAGAGATATTGTGTTCATGAGAATGGGATGTACATATGGAAAATCCAAAAACATTATACCTCCGCCCACGGCTATCACCGGCAGGGAAGCATAAATGCATTGTTTTGTGTTTTATGTAACATACCTTAATTAAGTCCTTGTTGCTCTCTAGCCTTTCTGTTGCTTTCTCAGCTGCTGATGCACTCTTACTGATCTCTTCTTGCTTCTTCTGCAGCTCAGCCTGTAAAAAATCATTACAAACACAACTGCAAAAGATGATGCATAAAAAAAAAGTTAAGAGACAGTTCACCCAAAATCAAAATACACTTTTTTTGTTTTGGTGTGAGTTGCAGAGTTTAGGATATATGAGGTGTAGAGATGTCTGCCTTCTCTTGAATATGATGGAACTAGATGCACTCAGTTTAGTTGTGGTGCTCAAAGCATCAACAAATACATTTGAAAAACTCAGCAGCAATGTCTCTTTTCAGATATCATGAACCAGTTACTCATAATCCAGAGACCTCGCTGTGAGCAGTTTCATGTAGGAACTATTTTTCTTTCTGACAAACTACACCTGCCAACTGTATCAGAGAAGGCAAACATTTCTACAGCTGATATCTTCAAAACTTAGCAACTCGCACCAAAACAATCTAGATGGATAAATAGCACTACAGGTATTTTTGATTTGAGGGTGAACTCTATCTTTAAAATATAGCCCAAAAATGTCATTCACTGTGTTGAAAAACTGTGTCGTGTTGTTAAGACCTCAATCTGTGCACGTGCCTCCCCCACAGATGCAGCGGCGTGCCCTTCGTGCTCCTGCTTCTCACAGTCCAGACACACACAGCAGCCATCCATCAGACAGAAGCGCTCCAGAGGAAGTCGATGAACCTCACAGGTCCGACAATCGATATCGTGGAGGGGATCCACCAGACGGTGGTTTTGAAATTTGGCGTTCTCCAGATGGGGTCTGAGATGGGCCTCGCAGTAGGAAACCAGGCAGGTAAGGCAGGATTTGAGGGCCTTGCTGGGGCCGTCTATGCAGGAGTCACATAAGACATCTTCTGGGAGCAGCATATTGGATGCCTCAGTGGAAGGATCCACCAGCTCCTCCTTTACATCTGTGTTGAGTCGATCCCCAGTTTCCTCCTTCATGTCTGTGCTGAGTTTGTCCCCCAGTTCCTCCTTCATGTCTGTGTTGAGTTTATCCCCCGGTTCCTCCTTCACGTCTGTGTTAATTTGACTCTCCTTCAAATTCTCCTCATTGTTACTGCTGAGAGTTGCCATGTTTGAGAGTGTTCCTCTTGTACTCTGGTTGGTTGAGCCTTAGGTGGTCACAGAGCTACTCCGGCTGTTTCTTCCTGCCTCGTGAGACCCTCTGAGTGCATAAGGAAAGAATTGAAAACCACGCCTAAGGTATTTTGGACTCAGCCTGCTTAAGAATTCTCATTTTTCACCCCTCCCCTGTTTTGCTCTTCTCTTTGCTCTGTATCCAACCTCACTAAGCTTAAGACGCAGGAGATTACACAGTAGAGGGGAGGAAATGATGAGTGTATCTTAACCAAGCCAGGGACGGCAATGAACATCCTCCTTTTCACTGTGTCCAAGTTTGTGACCTGGATTGTTTACTGATCTTAAATTCTCTGGCAAAGTTGAGTTTTTTCAACAATAACAGTGAAAAGAACACAGCTGTGTCCAATGTCTGTCATCAATGAGGTAAATTAATTAATAAAAACATCAGTAAAGTATTGCATAGTCAGTATGGTATGTGAACAGTTTAGTGCTGGGGAGTCCGACAGTGTTTCCGTCTGATAACAGCGTTATGTAAGAGACAGAGCTTCCAGACCACGGCATTTATCTACGGGACAACTTCCTGACTGCATGTCATGCAGCACAAACGACACAGCAACAACTCACTTCTGTGTTTTGTGTGTGAGCAGAGGATTATCCAAATGGTTCAAGATGGCAAAACAAGTATTTTCCACTCTCTGTGTCCTGCTCACACACAGACAGACACACACTAAGGTCTTGGCAGAGGTGGTGTCTTTGTTAACAGGTAATGAGTGAGACAGTATGTTCATTGATCTGTATAATAAGACATGACTACATACAAACGGTGCATATTAGTTACACTGTGCATAGCAGGGACTCAATATATGTACATGTTTGGTACACTAATGACTGAATTTACTTTATACTGGGGCTGTTTAGAAGTAGAGGCCAGTAAAGTTCCACCTATCTAGAACTGAAAAATTCTAAAACACATTTTATTTCATTTTTAAAGGACTAGTATGCAGGATTTAGTGGCATCTAGTGCTCGTTTCACCCTCCCCTTGTAGGAGAACGTACATAAAATGCCCTATCAAGAGCCAGTGTTTGGTTTGTCCATTCTGGGCTACTGTAGAAACATGGTGATACAATACGGCCGACTCTGTGGACGAAGACCAGCTCCGTCCGTAGATATAAACTGCTCATTCTAAGGTGACAAAAGCACAACAATTCTTATTTTCAGGTGATAATACACAAATAAAAACATAATTATGAGTACTATAGTCAATTTCTGCCATATTCAGCCAGTAAATTCCCATAAACCTTTAATTGTTCAATTACATTCTTTGTCTCTGACATTTTTTGTTTCAAGGCCTTCTGTACACATTTTTACATGAGTTCTGGCAGAAATCATGAAATTCCCTTCTATTTTAATTTAATATACTTTCAAAAAGTAGGCCACAATTTAAAGCTATTGCAAGGAACTTTGATATTGTGTTGATTTTGGAGGCCCCTGTGGACAAAAGTGGTCATGTTTAACATCAAAAATAAAATGAACTAAATAAAAATCTCCTCCTGCTGATATTTTAACTGGTTAGCACACTACTCACTGCGGCTCTGGCTTTAAGAATAACTATAAAGAAAAAGCCAGTCCTCTCTCTGATGGTTTTGTTTGCTTATGTAGGTCAGAGGCATCAGTTTTAAAATGGGACTGTTCATAAACAGGTAAGAACTCCTTGCAGTAGATTTAACATCAAGTTTGTTTAAGAAGAATAAGTTTAAGAAATTTTAAATTGGCCCTTAAAATGTGTAATTGCAAAATGGAAACCTCTCATCATGTCATTAAGATTCCCAGAAATATGACCGAGGACAGTTCAGCTCCTTAAAGCTACGGCCCTTCGTTAAAAGGGCAACTCTGCATAGCTTCAATCTGAGCTACTCTTCAGATGAAACATAGCAAATAGAGTGCAGAAAAGAAAGCAAAGTCTGAGGATACATCATTTAAACAATATACAGCATTAAAAACTTAGTATTTTTTATTTAAAGTCCACCTAAAATGTTAAAAAGTTGTGATAATAAACATTTACATATGTTCCTGTGCAGATGTACATTATTAAAAAAACTAGACAATATACAAGATACAGTTGTAAAACTTAACGTCAAGGCTGATATCAGGTGATTATATATATATATATATATATATATATATATATATACTGTATATATACTGTATATATATATATATGGACTGAACATGCAAATATAGAACTACAATATATTATATTGTTAATATATAATACAATTATCTAAAGATCTTGTATTTTCATTAACAATACTACAGTGAATCAGACCAGTAACCTCAATGAACAATTGGCCTGTGTTGTCAGTGAGCTTGGACTGACATGGCTTGCTGTATGTAAACATGTATAAAGGTGAAATACGAGTAAAGAAACATTTGAAGCAATTGAAACAGTTAATAATACAGTTACAAGAAAATTAAAGGGATAGTTTTGTTTTTTGAAGTGAGATTTTAAGCAATTTTAAGCTAATGCACAGGCACAAGCAATGCAGGCACATGAGGTGGTAGGATTTACCCCACAGGGGCAAACACGTTCAGGGGACACAGACCCCACAATCGACTCTCTGTTCACTATGCCACATGGCATGCAATGACACTGCACAGCTCTGCACACTGATGACCGTCTTTCAGTTTGTTAAACCATGCAGCGCAGGGGACTCCAGCCAGCCAACATACAGAGATAGTTTGAACAATCCTCCTGAGGCTAACACGACAATGTGAAAGAATCTTGTTATGAATTTATCTCACACTCGTCTCTTCTTGCTTGACATATTTATCTTGACAGTGTCCTTTATGCTTTGTCACCACTGAGATACCAGGAGAGGTAAATCATTAAGTCTTCCTTGTCCATGCATGACATTGACTGCGCAATGCTCCAGCTGACCTTTAAGGCTGGATGAGCACACAACAGGAGGGCCGTGCACAGCAATCTTTATTATCTGTAGGACAGAAAGAAGACAGAAGAGGACACTGTGTTTGTAATGGAAGATGATATAACAATGTGCCCAAATACTTCCTTATTACAAAACCTAATTCCAAAGTAGCAGGGTTGCTGTTTGTAACTGCTGTTTGTAACATTTCACTGGTAAACAGATGATAGTATCAGGTAACAGGTAATATTATCATGACTGGGTATGAGAGGGATGTCCTTGAACGGTTTAGTCATTCACAAGCAATGATGGGGAGAGGTTCACCACTTCTAGTTTAAGAACGTTTCTCAACATACGATTTAAGGAATTTGGGGATTTTGCAATCTACAATCCATAATACTGTTTAAAGATTCAGAGAATCCAGAGAAATCTCTGCACATGAGGGGTAAAGCTGAAAACCAACAATAAATGCTTCTAATCTTTCACCCCACAGGGGGCACTGCATTAAAAACTGCATTAAAAACCAGCATGATTGCATAATGGATGCTACATGGACTTGGGACCACTTTGGCAAACTGTTGTCGCTGCATCTGCAAATACAAGTTAAGACTAAGCCAAGAAAGCCATATATCCAAAATCATTAAGAAACGCTGTCGACTTTGTTGGGGCCGAGCTCATCTGACTTGGACTGAAGCAAAGTGGAAAAGTGTGCTTTGGCCTGACGAGTCCACATTTCAGATTGTTTTTGGAAACACTACATCTGTGATGGTCACCCTGACCGGCTGGCAGTGCAGATCTGTCTCCTATTGAAAATATGTGGTGCATTACGACGCAGAAGTATGACAACAGAGACCCCCGACTGTTCAGCAACTGAAGTAGCATATCAAGCAAGAATGGGAAAGAATTAGACTTTCACAGCTTCAAAAATTTGCATCCTCAGTTCCAAAATGTTTACTGAGTGTAAACAAAAGAAAGAAAAGAAAAGAAAAAGGTGATTCATCACAGAGGTAAACATGCCCCTTCACAACTTTTTTGGAACATGTTGCAGGCATCAAATTCAGAACGACTGTATATTTACAAAAAAAACATAAAGTTAATCTGTTTGAATATTAAATATCTTGTCTATCTCGTCCTATCTTGTCCTATATTCAATTGCATATAGGTCGAAAAGTATTTGCAAATCATTGCATTCTGTTTTAATTTATGTTTTATACAATGTCACAACTTTTTTGGAATTGGGTTTGTATAATCTCATCACTCACAGTTCTGTGTCCTCGATGCAGTCTGGATCCTCTATAGTCTCCAGCCGTGTCTTACAGGCATCTAGGATCTTTTTCCTTGGTCCTAAGGGGATATGGATACTCTTAAGGTCATGGTCAGAGCACAGCAAGAGTGCTTCAAGGTCGATCTTCTCCCTCTTGAAGATGGAGAAAAACTCGCTCATGCTCTGTGTGGCGAGGAAGACCTCCAGAGGGCTTGAGTCAGGCTCATCATCATCGTCCAGCCCCAGTTCGATCTCCTCCCAGGGCAGCTCCTCCATGTTCCTCTCCTGCAGGCTGCGTGCACTGCCAATGCTGTCTTCATCCACACTCGGGTATGGCTGCAGACGACTGCGTAAGCGCACATTGTTGCCTGACCGGTCCACACTGGCCTCATCCCGACCACCGATGTCAAACATCCCCCCACTGACATAGTTCCTCCTAAAGACCATGGTGCCTAGACCAGGCCGGTTGAACAAAGAATCGTGTCCTGAGTCAGTGCTGATCTCAGAATAGTCCACATCAGGCCCGTGGAGTTCCGGCTCACTAATGGCACGTGAAATGGCATCGAAATTGTCTCCGTGGAACATGTCACGAACATTGCGGCGGCCACGGTCCTTCGGGTTGACGTAAGTCCCCTGCTTGACAAACATGACATCGTTGCCCAGCTGAAGTCCAGAGAGGGAGCGCACACTCTTCCTCCCATCCTCGTAGATTTTAAAGGTCCCATCTCCTTGTTTCCTTTTCTCCAGCTTCTTCTGAATCTTTGTCTTCCCTCGGTTTGTGGCATGAAGAGTAGCCTTATGAGACAAGAAAAAATAGCAATCAGACAAAATTGCAAATTAAAGGACTAGATTTTCCAACTAGAATGTTTTTAAAACCTCTGATATAGATTAACATTTTTGGATACTTTTCATAAGGCCATTGGTTTCAGTTCATATCAATGTGCTGTAAAATGTTTGGGATTTGAACCACTGGCTCCAGACTGAAATATCTCAAAAACTAGTGGATGGATTGCCTTGAAATTTGACATTCATGGTCCCCAGATTTTGACTGACTACTGAGACTATATGGAAATGAATAGGCCTAACAGTTATTTTTTAAAAACATTTTATTTTTCATTTATCATTGTTGTAGGCCTAAAGTGATTCTTAGATTAACCAGTTGTAAAAATTTGTAGCCTTTACACTAAATGAAAAAAAAAGTTTTAATATTTTGTCAACTACAAGGTGCATCATAGCCTACATCTACAGCTCGGTGACTTTTTGTCTAAATTTTGCCAGTGGTTAGTCTTGAGTCTCCCAGAGCTAGGATGTCAAAGGTTGGTTGCAGACCACTGGTCTAGTAGTTTAGACCAAATACCTCCAAAACTAGTGCCATTCCTTTCAGCCTCAGTTGTAATTTGTCTTTAGTTAGCAAATGTTAGCATGCTAACACACTAAATTACGATGGTGAACATGTTAAATTATACTCGTCGCTGTGACCATGTTAGCATTTGGATTAGTCGGTGCAGTTTTGACCATGCAAAAATGCAAAACTAACTTGAACAAGGATAGACCAATCTCACCACCCAATGGCTACTGTCTGACAACAATTTAGTTTTTGGGGGCAACAGCCAATGTTTCATGGCTTCCAGTGTAGCCAGCAGACATCTAGGCCAAGACCTCCTCTTCTGTGCGCCTGTCATTGTTCACAGCAACTTGAGGCATGAGAATGGACTAGCGGCTAATCTCTATAAAACAGATATCTTGCATAGAAATGGAGATACATTTTAAAAGGCTAGCTAAAGCTAAAGCTAAATCATTCCATTGCATTCTGACTGTTTACTTGCATGCACCCAAAGCCTGCTCAAACTTGACTGGCCTGTACCACTCATACAGTACTAATCTGATACTAAAATCTTGATCCTTGCCCGCAGATAGATTCTCCATTCACATGCAGATACCTGTTTATAGAGATCAAGAATAGACAAATAAAAACTCCTGACCTGAGAATATGGCACACTGACGGTGGCTGCATTAAAGTTGCGCAGGTGGCTAAGAGAGCTGCTGGTGTAACTGGAAAAGCTCATGACGTCTGATGCAGAGGCCTCAGAGGCATCCTTATGAAACTTCCGCTCCATGCGCTTGTGGTGTTTCTTCTGCATCTTCACACACTCTTTGATTCGCCGCTCAGCTTCACGAAACGCCCGGTCCTTCAGCTTGCTGACCAGCTTGGTGTTGAGGCCTGTCTGCTTGGCTGCGATCGAATCCAGGTAGCGGACGCAATCCATGTGATTCTTTGTGGCCGCCATGTCCAACGGGGTGTGGTAGTCGTTGTCCAGGCACCATATGTTGGCACCGAAAGACACCAGGAAGAAAAGGCAGTTGAGGTGACCATTGGCAGCTGCCAGGTGGAGCGGCGTGTTCCCCCATATGTCACACTTGTCAGGGTTTCCTCTGTGGGCCATAAGAAAGATGTTAGATGCAACCTTTAGACTAAATGAACTTGTATCAGACTTACTAAATAAACATTTTGATATCTTGTTCAGACGGTAAGAAAGGTTATGGTACAGGTTGCCTCCTTGGTCTTCTGTTTAGATGACTCACCCATGAGTAAGCATGTGATTTTTTTGATTATGTTTTCAGCACTGACCTGCCATCCGTGGGTTGTTAATGAGGCCTTATTTAATAATTTACAGTCTAAACACCACATTGCTCTGTCAGAAACCATATATCTTCGGTGGGTAACAATTTGTTTTAAAGGCTTTGACCAACTTGTAAAGAGGATGGTTTGATAAAAATTATGATTGAAAAGGAATTTACTATCATGCAGAGGCCCTAACTAGTAACATAAGCAACATTTACCCTTACTGACAGTCCGCGACCTTAGGGTTACCTCTGCGTGTGCTGTGCTGTTGCTGCTGGCTTGTAATATGACCACAGGCCTGCCAGCACTACTGCTATACTACCTGTATCCAGTTTCAGGGGAGGCCAACCGGGTAGCGCCTGACTCAAAAAGTGCCACTGTGCATGGCCGGTGATGTCACGCTGAATTCCTCAACTCAAAACATGGAGAATTACAGGTGGTTGGAGTAGGTGGAGGGCAGATGTGTGTGGAGCTTTCTTACTTTTCTTTCTTGTCATAAGCCTTGTATACAAATCTATGAAAGCTCATTTGTTCTTCAAATTCATTATTAAAATTTGGTTCAAACTAGAGTTCTGTTAAGTGTCTTACTAATAAATGATAATAGTAAAAGTATAAAGGATTTATTCATGATATACAGCTTGTTTGTAGCCACCACAGTTAAATATTGGTAATACAATTTTAATTTAAAATTTATGCATTTTTTCCACTTTAGAGTCCTCTGATTGGTGTCACACCTCCTGAATTTACATGTCTGTCTTGTGTCTTGTCCCTGTCTTCCAGTGTAGCCATAGACTGCTGAATATTTGATACGATGGACGTGAAGCCACTGTCTAAGTGCAAATGTATTATTGATGGATTACGTTGTAAGGTTTTCACAGGGAATGTGTGTCAGATCTGCTGGGCAGCGATCAGCAAAATCCCACTCTGATTTCTCTTTTTGTTTGGAGAGGACTGTGTTTGAATGGTCAGACGATCAAGGCTTGAGTACAGATGAAGGGGAATGGCTGCAGTCAGTGTGCAGAATGGACACTATGTGGCAAACAGCCCAGGAAGTGACAATAAACCAATGGTCAAACAAAAGAATTACACTGTTACACTTACACTGGGGCATAAAATGCTATAAATTGATGTCAAAAGATAAACGGCAATTAGCTGTCTTCGATTTGTATCTTGAGTTGAAATATTTATCACCATTAGATTGTACAACATGCTCGTTGTAGGTAGCGATTACATAATCTAACATGAGTGCTTTATGTGTCATAATTTATGTCTGTCGTAGTAAAAAGCTGACCACAGCAGTGACAGGTCTGCTCACTTAATCCCTCCCCTGCTCCTTATCACATTATGGGCTGTGTGCGTCTCCACCTCCTATGACAGCTTGATGTTACTGCAGGCTGCCGGCTGCAATATACTTGCCAAATATAGCCCTGCATGGCATCTTTCCCATGAAATTGTCAAGCAGTTTTAAACCTGTCTTCATTATAACCCTGGGTCTCACAAGTTTGGTGCCTCTGTGAAACATTATGGCAGCTATTAATGTTTGATTTTATCACCTCATGTCAATCAGGACTTTATGTTTTCTGTTATCAATAGTTAATAGCATGTCCTTGGCAGCTGAATACCTCCAGAGCCTTGTTTACACTTTTTCCGTGGGAAATACTGAATTTAGTATTGCCACGTACAGTAGCACTGGAAGCCGTCCTTGCTTTGTTGCCTGAAGGAGTGGGAGATCAGGCCCAAAAATAATATTGCAATCTATTAAATCGCAATCGCTACTCATGATCTGAATTACGATCTTTTACAATTTTTTCCAAATTTTGAAATGCCCTGTAGACTATAGCCAGACTTGAATAACACGTTCCCATCCTAGCTCATCACTACCAGCACTGCTTTGTCACACATGTCGGTGTCTCATACTGATGCACAAGGTATACTTTAGTGGCTATATGAGATGCTGCCAGTAAGTCTTTTCAAAACATGGTTAATGTAGTTAAATGGTCACAGTTTTGGTAAAAAAACAAACAAAAAACACTGGGATAGGATTAGGATATGAAACTACTACAAAACTTTTGGAAAGGATCATGTTTTCGGTTAAAATAAGCATGTTACTTTATATCTTAATGTCACGTGATGTCCGCAAAGCAAGTTGCAAGATGAAAGTCACATGATGCATGTAAAGTTATGTGCATTAAAACTTAAATAACATTTAGGTTTCACATGGGACATGCCCCGGTCTCCTGGGTGAGTCCTGTGTTTGTTTGGCCCATCCAACCTCCATACATACGTACATCTAATCTTTTGTAACCTAACCACGTCTACCTTAGTAAACAAAATTTTTTTGTGAATGTTATCATGAAGGATACTATGTGGTAAGGCTGGGGCGATTCATCAACATAATCGATGTCAAAAAATATGTCGATTTGCATATCGTGCATCGCCACGTAGTTATGAAATGCTGCGCCCAGTCAGAGCATGGATTGACCTGGAGAACAAGCTGCAGAGAGCGAGCCTTGCCGTTGTATTGTTGTATGGTTGTATTTTAGACAGAAAATGGGCTGGAATTTCTCCAGAGGTTGTGATTAAAATATGAGTTTAATTTTAAGTTATATACAGAAGCCAAGAGATAACATAATCATCGAATTTTCAAAACCGTTTTCAGGTACTCACAAGTCAATTGCATTGTTTACAAAACGTCACTCAAGGAAGACAAGCATTGGTTTGTTCATGTAGCACACACCCGTCAGTCGATGAGGTTAAACAGAAGTAAGAGGAGATATGGTAGGTGAATTTATGTCGGATACTGCTGCTTTGCCACGTGGTGTTCCCCAGGGATCCGTTTTGGAGCCCATTTTATTTTCAATTTACTTGTTGCCTCTTGGGCAGATAATCAGTAATATCAGCCACATCTCTTATCATTTATATGCTGATGACATCCAGATGTAGTTTTCATTTAAACCTGATGAGCTCCATAAACTGTCTGTTTTTTTGTTTTTTTTAAGTTATTTTTTTGGGCTTTTGTGCCTTTATTTATAGGACAGCTGAAGATAGACAGGAAAGGGGGTGAAGAGAGAGAGGGGATGACATGCAGTAAAGGGCCGAAGGCGGGAGTTGAACCAGCGGCCACTGCAGAGGATTAACAGCCTCCGTACATGGGGCGGGCGCTCTACAAACTGAGCTAAACATCCGCCCCATAAACTGTCTGTTTTAAACAACTGTTTAAACGCTATTAGGAACAAGTACTGTTACATTGCTAAAATATTACTCAATTACAAGTAAAAGTACTAGTGTCAGAAAAATACTTAAGTAAAAGTACAAAGTATTCGTCAAAAAAAAAACAACTACTCAGAGTATTAGCTACTTTTAACTGATGATGTCTCGGCCACCTCTCCAGGTTGCAAACTTTGTGCATTTTGATTTAGCAATAGTTACAATGCTGACAATCAATTTATTATTAATAATTGATAAGTTACAAAACAAGCATTTTTCCCTCATTTTGATTGGTTGTCTTTTTTTCCCCTTCTCATTTTAAGCTTTTATTTCCTTATTCAACAAATGTCTTGCCAAAACAAAGTTAGATGAGGTGCAGTTACTGTCACAACTATTGATTAAATGTCCATCAGTATATTTTTAACTGGTTAAATTCTTAACGCAAAATCAATTAAAGATCAATCATTAACATCCTTTTTTTTGGTTTTGTTTTGTTTTTCACTCATATGTCCTGGTTTTCACTGGTCAGTTTGTGATCAGACCACCTTATTGGCCACAAAATGCAGATAAAAGGTTTGGATATTAATTCAAATTACTCAACTGTGATTTTAAAAGTAACTAAGTAGATTACATGATGTAATGAATACTTTAGTACAAGTAAAAGTACAGACTTGAAAATCTACTCATAAAAGTACAAGTAACCCAAAAAACTACTTAATTACTGTAATTTGAGTATTTGTAATTAATTACTTCCACCCCTGTTCAATACTTACATTCGGACACTGACCCAATCACGCCTCTTTCATCTAAGCAACACAGCCAAACTTAGGTCTGTTGCATCAAGAAATGAAATGGAGATTATTAAACAAGCATTAATCTCATCAGATTTAGACTGTTGCAATTCTCCTTTCATCAGCCTTTATAAATCTTCATTACACCGCCTACAAACTGACCAAACTGCTGCTAGGCTTTTAACACAATCCAACAGATGCTCACATATTACACCAATTTGAACCTCTTTGCACTGGCTTCCTGATTATTTTAGAACCCGTTTTTAAAATACTGGTGCCCACTTACGGAGCCTTACATGGTCACGCTCCTCAGTACATTATTGACCTTCAGTACCCCCATGCTATGAGCCAGTCTCTTGGGTCTTCCACGCAGAGTTTTCCAAGTGTTTCTCAGACACATTTCAAGAGTTGGGGAGATCAATCTTTCCAACTGGCAGCTGCAAAGCTTTAGAATCGCCTCTCAATAAGCTTGAGACATATGGACTCTATGGACTCTTTTAAAAAGCAGCTAAAGCCTACCTGTTCAGACAGGCATTTGGAGAGCGTGTGGTATTTTAGGTTTTAATTTGTGCTTTTATCTGCTCCCCCTGTACATTTTATCAAATGTTTTATCCTAGCTGCTTGTTAAAAAATAAAACTGTAAAAATAAATGTCCTTAACATCTCCCAACTTCTGATATTTGTCATTCAGTAAACCAAACACTGAACGATGTTCCCTCGCTGTTTACAGAAAGTCTCACAAACTTTGCTCAATTAAGCTGATTCATAATGGGCCCATTTTTCTGGCGGACAGAGAAACCAGGTCAGCCAGAAAAGATGAAGAATGGGCTGTTACCCCCTCCCTCCCAACTGTCCATGAATACCAGTCACATTTGCTCACTTTGCTGAAGGCCAGCTTGTATACCATCATGAAGCCTCCTAAAATGATGTTATCTGTACTGTTCTTTTTTCCCCCTGTGATGATAAAATAAAATAGGTGATCATGTAGTGATGCACTGTAGTGCCTCTCCAAAATCTATCAGAACAAAGTAATGAAATATTACTTTTCACATAACTTTTCATAATTTAAGTAATTTACCTTTTATGTACAGCATGTACAGTCTTTTTATGGGACAATTCTACCTCTATAACTCTTCCCATGAATAATATAACTCTGCCCCTGTGAACAGTGTCATCATGTTATTGTGTGTGTTATTGTGTGGGTTTGTTTATTGCAGAAATATTTTTGCATCGAGCCCAACATGGGGACTTTTCAGACCTGCCCAAATAATAAATAAATACTTGCCAATCAGGTCAAAGAAAGTTCATATTAGCCAGGAGCAAAGCCTGAGGTTAGTGTGTTGGAAGTATGTCGAGGCCTTTCTTCTCCCCTGGGTATGTTAAAACTCAAATACTGCACCCTACCGAGGGTGACCTACATTGTTAGGGGTGTACTGTTTCTTCAGAAGCTGGACTTTGTGCAGTTCAACTGCAAAAAACATCCCGGAGGTAGTTCATATATTGAAATGGGGGTGTAACTAATGATTATCTCATTTTCGATTATCTGTTGATTCTTTTCTCAATTGATTAGTTGTTTGGTCTGTAAAATGTAGGAAAATGGTGAAAATGTCTATCAGTGTTTACCAAATATTCACATGTAAGAAGCTAAAATCAAATCATCTTGATTTTTTTCTTCTTCAAACAATTATTCAAACCAATTAACTGATGATGAAAATAGTTGTTGGTTAATTTAATAATTGCTTAATTGTTGCAGCTCTATATTGAAATGTTATTTTCTTATTTTCTAATTATTTCTGATTCTATTCTTTGACAATCTGATGATTGTTTGTCTCATTCTGCCAAACCAGGCAATGAAATTTGTTTGGAATAACAGGGGAAAGGGGAACTTTTGCCCTAAAACAGTTTCTTTGCCCAACACAATGACTGAAGTTGGACACATTTAAGTGAATTTTATGTCCGTCTATGCAGTACTGCGCACACGCCCTTTAATAAAAAGTTTGCACCAACCCCCTCGCCACGATGAGCCGCAGAGCCTCCAGATTGCCGTGATAAGCAGCCCATAACGTCGGTGTCATGCCATCCTCATCCGGCGCGTTGAGATCCTTCCGAGTCGCCTCCTTCAGCAGGTCCAGGTAGCCGTCCCGGGCCGCCTTGTGGTACCTGTCATTCATGGTGCGCAATTAATCCGCCCTGCTCGACTCCATTCCGTTTCAACAGCACCACCATCATCGTCGTCATGCGGCGATGAAGCGACACCGGCTTCAGTCCCAGTTTGACCCGCAGTCCCCCCCACAACCAGTCGCTCCTGATCAGTGGAGGAGCTGCAGGCAGGCAGGCAGAGAGCGTCGGTGGTATCCACGGACACCAAGATGAGCACCGTGTGGGTTACAACAGTGCTCCCGGTGGCCGAGGGGGTCCAACACAGACCAGGGACCCTCCTCTGGGTCTGTATTATAGAAACTTGGACTAGATTGCACAAACAAGATTAATTAATCTAAAATTAGTTCTAATTAATTTAGCAGAACGAGTTTTAAAAAGACTAAATCTAAAAAAGATTAAAATTAGAGAAAATTAAAAATAGTCTCTGTTAGTACATCCAGGTTTATCGATGTAAACCAAACTTAAAAAGACCTTAATCAATATGAAAATGCTACCCAAATTAAAGTAAATAACTATTGAAAAAAATAAATTAGATTTCTGTTGGGGCTCACTGTGTCTGTGTCTCACTTTGCAACTGATGTATAGATTTTGTGCTCTGCTAAAGTCTCATAAAGGTAAAGGTCAACTTTATTGTGATCACATAATCATACAGAGTAAATTCATGCTCTGCATTTAAACCCACCTTATTAGGAGCAGTGGGCAGTTTCTGTTCCACGCCCGGGGACCAACTTATTTCAGACACCTTCATAACAGAGAAAGTCATCCACTGAACTTAAGTTGTATAACATTGTTTAATCAGGAAATGATGAGTAAAGACATTTGAGAAGTGAAAACTATAACTGGAAATGTGTCATTGTGATTGACACATGAGGAAAAGTCAGAGTCACCCTGGTGTCACTGTTTGTCCAAATTCTTCTTAATAAACCATTGTTCTATTTTTGCGCTTTCCATTCCTGGTACCATGTACGAAGAAACATGTTTGCAAACAAGGAAGGTTTCTATGAGAGTTTTGCAATAAATTAAAAGTACCTCTGCTCTCAGCCCCGCCCTGAAGAAACACACATACATTAGCCTAGACATTGCCCAATTGAAACCTCCATAACAATAGGTACAGATAGCTGCCACCGGCCTGGCATTTCATGCATTACACCTCAGGCACTTTGCGGAGACAAGATATAGATCCACACTCTTCCTTGAGCCATGAATATAACATTAAAGAACAGTAAGTATTCCCTGCAGCACTGACTCACAAAGACAGGTAACACATGCCTATGTAGAGAATTTACAGTAGATTAGATGATGCTTAGATTGTGATGCGTGTGGTCAGCTGCAGGAAAAAAAACTGGATCAAGTTTGGCAAGACAAAGACAAACAACCCATCAAGCCCTTAAAGTATTCATAAATATAAAAATGGTTTTGACAGTTAAAATAACGTGGTTTTATTTCCCTTGCTTAAACATTTACCTTGTGCACACTTTTACAACAAAAAACTGGAATTAAAAATGTACTGCACAATCCATCTATCCATCCATTGTCTGTAACCGCTTATCCTGATGGGTTACGGGGGCACTGGAGTATATCATCCCAGCTGACAATACCACAATTTCAGAGAAAAATGCTGTGGATCAAAAAAGGAACCGGTTTCTTGTATTTTGGAATTCGTGAGAAAAGGTTTTTGCTAAAAACATCTTTTGAACTTTACATGGCTATTTTGTGCAAAACACTCTGTGTTTGGTAATAATATGGTGTTGTTCATAACAGATTTATTGACATTTATGACCCTTCGTACAATAAACCAGCGTGTTTTGGGAGGCATATAAAAGCCATGACGGCTCAGGCTGCCTCTCAGGATCACACTGCATCAGGTAGGCTTACAGGTATCCTGGAACCTTCTCATTTTTAGAAGGTCACTGCTTTGTCCAATTGTCAAAAGATTTTGGCAAACTGCAAGAGCAGTTTTCACTTCATTATACGACTCTTTCAGATGATTCTTATTGTTACTGGTTTTTATCAGAGATGGAGAGGGATAGTGTAGATGACTTCCCTCAAGAAAACAGCACAGCTAATCTGGGTAAACATGTATGTGGATTCTCACTCACATGCATTTCGTGCCCAAACTAGGAGATTAAATCCCATTTGTGATTTAAAGCTGCTCTTTTGTGAAGCACCAGCAGGGTGACAATTATTCCTACTTTGTGCGTGTGGAAAAGTTTCACCTGGGCGGGATCTAACTTTAAAAGGAGCCTGTAAGTGGGTGTAGCTGTTAGACCTGTAACTTCTCATTCGGAAACCAGATGCAGCCAACAACTCATTTGTGAATAGCTCTTAGAGAGAGAGGAACTATGTGTTTGAACACTGCCAATCCGTGCCACTGTTTGACTGATGGCAATCCCTGTGAACCGTGCAGGATGACTGCCAAAGACAAGGAGACAGAGGAGGCCCACCTGTCCAACACCATCAGTGCACCGGATCAAGCGGGGATCTCGTGTGAACCCGACCTGAATGTCTCTTCCAGCGGAGTCGTTGTGAGGGAGCGGGGTCGGAACTGGGGATGGATGCTGTCCGGGATCATCTGTGTCAACATCTTGATCCTGGGTTGCGCCTTGGTCAGCGGCACCGCCTACAACAATGTGGACATCAGCACACCTGACCTGCAGGTTTATCTCATCATCCTCCTCATCCTCACGGGCATCTGGATGATTTATTATGCCGTCTACACATCCAGGAAAGAAAACGCTGTTGATTTCAAGGATGGCCACGCTGGACCTGTTTGGCTCAGGGGTAAGTAAATGTTGCACATTTAAAAAAAACAAAAAACAAAGAAAACTCAAAATTTCAAGGCAACTTACTGCAGTATAGTTTGAGTTTTGAGCCCAACTCAAACACTTATAAACCTTAAAAAAGTTACTTTTCTTCTATAGATAAACTTGATAAATCTTTGAGCTAGAAACTAAAAAAAAAGAGCATATTTCAAAAATTGTTCACAGTGAGCTGTGAACCTCATTTGTCATCATTTGGGTACCTGACAATTAAATGATTTTAATTGAAAATATTAAAATATAAACCCTTATTCACTTTCACTTCAATGAATTTATTCAATAATGTTTGAAATACAAATTTTTGGGTTTCTATAACTCAAAGATTTAAGTTCATCTAATGAAGAAAATTGAATATCTCAACAAAAGATTAGTATCTGGTGGAGTTTAAGTTGGGCTCAAAACACAAAAATCTACTGCAGTAAGTTACCTTAAAAGTTTGAGTTTTCTCAACTATTTCATTTTTACACCGTGTGCTTGCTTTGGAATGATTGTTCTTTAATTTTCAGAGCAATTTGGATTAGTCTTATGATTGATTTTTTTTCCCCCTGTCCTACATGTTCTTGCACCTTCAGGAGGACTTGTGCTATTCGGACTCCTCAGTATTATCATGGACATTTTCAAGATAGCCAGCTATGTGGGTTACCTCCACTGTGATTCTGCTGTAAAGGTCGCATTCCCTGTGGTCCAGCTTGTTTTCATACTTGTGCAGGTAAAAATACCAATTGTGAGGACAAAAGAAATGTGCTTAAGTCTTTATTATTCAAAATATTAACACAATGGTGAAATCAATCTGCAGACGTACTTTTTGTGGATCCACGCCAAGGACTGTGTGCAAGTACAAAAGAACCTTACACGGTAGGTGATTAATGGATTTCCTTTTGCTTTTTTTTTTTTTTTTCATAAATCACTGTCTTTGTAAACATGTTATCCCTGAGGGTATATATTTCAATGCTTAAAAATAATCCCATCTCCTCTTACATTAAAATTGAGAACAACAAAAACAGTTAAGAGTATTTTTATACTGAGGTTGTGACCACAGTACTGATGTTGTTTCATTGTCAGAATCAGAAATTTCCCTTCATTTGTAGATACTGAAAAGGTGTAATTATCTTTTTTTTTTTTATTGTAAACTAATAGGGCTGCATTGAACAACTCTCTTCATTATAATTTAATTTGCAGCTCATTTTCTTGATTGCAAGATTAATCATTAGGTTGATAAAATTAGGGTTGTTCCAATACTGATACCAGTACCGAAAATGCCTCTGATACATCCTAAAAGTCAGGATTGGTATATGTAGGATAGCGAAAAATGCCTACCGTAATTTCCAAGAGCCCAGGTTTACATGTTTGAATTGTTTGTTTGTCTGACAAAGAAACCCAAAGGTTTTCAATTTACTCTAATAGAGGAATAGAAAAAAACAGTTAATATTCACATTTGCTGAAGCTGAAACTAATACATTTTGGGTATTTTGCTCAAAATTTTATAAATCAGTTATCAAAATTAGAGAAAATTGTACATTCGGTGAAAAATCAAATTGTTAATCAACAAGTTATTTTAACCCTCACTCTACTTTAATGCACCAGTTTTGGTCTGAAAACATTAAATAAAAAGCAAGACTACTACCTGACATCAAAATCTGCCATTACATTAAGTGTAGTTTTTTGACAATATTTTTGTCTCTGATTATTATTTCCTGTTGCTTCCCTTTCGTCTTTTCATGCAGCTGTGGGCTGATGCTCACCCTCTCCACAAATCTAGTCGTGTGGATGACAATGGTTACCGAGGAGTCCGTTCACCAAACAACAATTCCCGAGCCTCCAAACAGCAACTACAGCAAAACCTCTGGAAGAAGCATGTACATGAATAGAGGTAATTAAAGCAGATAAGTAAATGTAGCAATCAAGATGACGCCACATGAAATTAACACTTCTCTCATGCCTTACAGCAGGTTACGGCGATGATAAGTGCAAGTGCAGCCACACTTCATGTAAGCTCTTCAAGAACGCCTACTACTACTTGTACCCCTTCAACATCGAGTACAGTCTCTTCGCCTCTGCCATGGCCTACGTCTTGTGGAAGAATGTCGGTAGAGTCATAGAAGAACACAGCCACCACCATGTCAAATTCCGTCTGAGGGATGTGTTTCTCGGCCCTGTGGCAGGAATCCTCTTAGTGGTGGCAGGTCTGGCAACCTTCATCGTATACGAGATGGAAATGCAAAGCGACGACAGCGATGACGACAACCAAGAGAGAGCAGTGATGATGCACTTTGTCATGAATATAGTGATATTGACCCTGATGTCCGTGTCCACTGTGATCGGCTGCGCCGTCTACAAAGTGGATCACAGAGAGCACGTATCTGACAAAAACCCCACACGCAACCTGGACGTGGGGCTGCTGGTGGGAGCCTCACTGGGGCAGTTCATCATCAGTTACTTCACCATCGTCGCCATGGTTGGAACTGGAGCCAAAGGCCACCTGAACAGGCTCAACCTGACCGGAGCCCTCCTGATGGTGATCCAGCTTGGCCTGCAGAACTTTTTCATAATTGAAGGTCTACACCGGGAGCCCTTCCACGAGGTGCACCCGGTGGTCACTGTGGTTGCAAATCCATATGTGCTGCAGCCGAGCAAAGAACTGGGCGGCCTCGAAGGATCAGAGATGGACGCAAAGTCGAGCCTGGAGCTCACAGCACACAACCAGCATGGCCACGCGGCCGAGCACAGACCAAAACTGCTGTGGAAGAGACGGGTGCTGAAGGAGGTCTGTGCGTTTTTGCTGCTGGGCAACATCATTGTGAGTACCATTCTCCCTCACACTCCCTCACAAATTCACATTCCTCAAATTCACCAAATGCTCAGCCTGTTCTCTTGTTTCTTTCTCTGGCAGCTGTGGATCATGCCGGCGTTCGGTGCCCGTCCCCAGTTTGACCACGACACTGAAACTCTGTTCTACAAATTCAACATGTGGGCTGCTGTTGTGAATATTGGACTTCCTTTTGGCATCTTTTACCGCATGCATTCAGTCGCCAGTCTGTTTGAGGTTTTTCTGAACTCGTAACAAGGGGTCAAAGTAATAATTACAATAATTACAACTACTCAACTTACTGTAATTCAGTCAATTTTGGGGTACCTGTACTTATAAATACTTGAGTATTTTTTTCAAATCTGTAAATTTACTTGTACTTAAGAATGCATTACACAACGTAATCTGTGTAGTTACCTTTGAAATCATAATTGAGTACTGGGTACAATTTGAATTAATATCCAAACTAGGCTTAGGTGGTATCTATTTTTTCACAGGTGCATACCTTCCTGATATTTTACCAGGGTACATGGTATTATGGTAGTTATGTAAAACTTGTGAAGGCTCATCTTGACTCTATTGCACTGCAGACAGGTCTTCCTCAATGCAGGCAGAGCTGATCGTTATAGCGACGCTAGTTGGGAAACAAAACATTCAGGGAGTTTTGCTTTGGTCCCAAGAAGCTGCAACCTTTACTCGCTGAAAAACTGAAACTGTGCATTTACTGCCATACCAACGAATTCACTGCTCATGTTTTCACCTTTGCTCAGCGTGCATTCACCGTCGCTCTCCACCATAGACAGTATCAGTCTGCCGCTCGCTGTCTCGCTCAACACAATACACTCCTCTGACCAATCAGTAGTCTGCAGTGTTTGCTGGCTCACCTTTTTCATCAGGCCTGAACTCAAAATACTCCCAGGGCACAGGCATTTCTCTTCTTTACTATTAAGTCCAGTAACTTTATCCCTAGATGCCATCACTGCAGCTGCACAGCCTTGTCCGCCACACTGACCTCTGGTGGCGCCAGATGCGCACTACAATACAGCGTCTCTACAGCATATCCCTCTCAGTTTAATGGAAAGAGGATAGTCTGTATGGTATTAAAAATCACACAGTTGGGATTCTGCTATACTGTAATACCTTTACACCTACCAAGCATAGTATAAACATCTCATCTGCGTTTTTCTTAGCCAGTAATGCTGTCCAAACACAAATGAGCTGATGAAAACATGATATAAGGATGAATTCCTGCTGCAGCAGGCACACTGACCAGAACACTGACCAGACTCAGAAGCTGAGAGTAATTTAGACTGAAGGTTTAATTTCTGAAATATAAACCACTTTTGCTTGAATGCCTACTATTGATAATACATAAAACATCGTATTATTACGTATTATTACGTATTATTATTAGTATTATTACGTTTTTTTTTTAACATAATAATATTTCATTAATACAACGGTACGTATATTTGAGTACAGATTGTCAGCACCGCTGCTCATAATGCTGCAGGGGTACATGATGTGGACAGCCAACTGTTTTGACATTATAAAGCTGTTTTGTACAAATTGTAGTCTGTTTTGATGATGCTTTGTTATTTCTTTATAAATCTGTGAAGTAGATTTGACTGACGAATATCATCTCCTCAATGTCTCTCATCATAACTTGTATATGTGACAATGTGAATGTGTTCGAAATGTTATATTCTGAAATTTAACTGTAATCTTGCATTGCTCGTTTTATGCTTTAGCTTCTGTATGCACAAAATAAAAACAAGCAATGTAATAAACTGAGCAAAAGAGAATGATTCATTGTGTCCCCAGTTAATATTGTTATTTAGGGCTGCAACTGATGATTATTTTCATTATCTCTCAATCTGTCAGTCAATTTCTCGATGGAATAGTTGTTAAACATCAGAAAATCATGAAAAATGTTGATGACTGTTTCCAAAGCTCAAGGTGATGTCCTAAAATGTCTGGTTTTGTCCACATCCCAAAGATGTTCAGTTTTTTGTCAGAAGATTTAAAAAAAGAAAACATTTACATTTAAGAAGCTGAAATCAGAGAATTTGGATATCAAATTAGTTGTTGATTAATTTAATGACTGACAACTATTCGATTAATCACTGCAATTCTTTTATTATGAGTTGTAGTAGTTGCACTTGTAGTAGCTGACCCAATGCAAAAACTATAGTTAAAAAAAAATCTATTTTGAAAAATCTAGTAAGTAAATGCTAGCTAGACGCAGTTGCTTTTTAAATAAACAAATCTTTGAATTCATACAGTTAGTCTACTGACTGAAGAATATTTATCAGTAGAATGATAACATTTACATGTTCCTAATGAGCATTTTTCATTTTACACCAAACTATTTATTGCTTTTATCAAGAAAAGAATCAGCAGCAATTTATATCCCAATGAAAATAACTGTTAGTTGAAGTCCTGGTTGTCTTTAGTTTTGCAAAACCTAATCAAAGAGTCACTAAAGAAATGCCTTCCCTCTGGAAGAGTTTACAAGCTTGAAATAAACGCATTAACTCACGTTATAACAATAACATACGACATACATTGCTATTAATTAAGGCTTACCTTTGAGTCAGGCAAAGTTAAAGCCACGCCTGCTTGGGGTCCTCAGCACACGGTTGTGTTTATAACCACGTCACCAGGAACTAAAGCGCAAGGTGTCAAAATGCAGAGACAGGTGAACGATCTGAACTTTAGTTTGTTTTAATACTTAGAAACAGTATTTGTTTTTGAGTTAAATGTTAATCGTCTGAATCGATATTTTTTGCCTTTAATACTCGTGACTTTTCAGATTTGAATCACAGATTTAAAAGATATTTGTCTCTGTCTGTGCCTGCAGGATTAGCCTTTACCTGCTAATGTTCGTTTATGTTTTCAGGACTCAGACGCTCCTCTTTTTGGTGAAGATGACGATAGCATCAGGCAAAGAAAGTCCAACATAAGGTAAGATTTTATATTTTTGTGGTTGCAGCGAAGTTTCATGAGCAGTGGTGGAATGTAACTAAGTACTTTTACTCAAATTCTGCACGCAAGTACAAACGTTAGGTCCTTATAGACGTTACTTTTTCTTTTCATGCCTCTTTCTAAGTAAGTGCATCTCAGTGGGAAATATTGCACGTTTGCTTCACTATATTTAGTTTGCTTCACTATATTTATCATCTTATCATGTTTAAACACCTTTAGTTACTATGTTCTCACCACAATTTTCATTGTCACTGAAAGAAAGTAATAAAGTCACGAACATTTGTCGGGGTCTGCACCAAACAACCATGTTTCCTTACATTTTTAGAGCAAGATTCGTAGGTCAACGCATCTCTGCAGCAAAACAGTACTTCATTATAATACTGGTTTCTAACATTTTGCCTTTATCAAATAATTGCATGGTTCTGTGATTTGGATATTGCACTTGGCCATATTGCAGTTTTGATAATATTGTGATTAATTGTCCAGCCCTATATTTTGGCATTTAAAACATAAAAGGAATTTGCTAAAAATTATGCTTTGTTACATAATAAACTACAGCTATATGATTAGAGGATTAATGAATTAGTCAAATGACAGAAAATGAAAAAAAAAAAGGTTTCATGGTTCCAGCTTCACAAATCTGAGGTTTCGCTGCTCTTCCTTTGGAATATTTTAATTATTATAAATTTAATTGCAATAATATTTGAGGTTTGGACTGTTGGTTGAACAAAACAAGCATTGAGAAAGCATCACCTTGGTATCTGGGTAATTGTGACAGCATTTCTCACTATTCCCAGAATTTCTACAAACCAAACAATCAGTCAATTAATGGAGAACATAATCAGCAGACAATGTAATAATAATTAATTGCTGTCCTATAAAACATTTTTTTTTTACAGTGTGGTATTACAATTTTTTTTACTTAAGTAAAAGATGTGAATATAACCTCCACCACTCCTATGTAACTGTTTCTGTATTCTGACTGAATAGAAATGTGGCAATCTGTGTTTCAGACATCCGCTGGTCACATTCTTCCATCTCTTCTTCCGGACGAGTGCCATCTTGGTCTACTTACTGTGTGATATCCTCAGCGGGCGTTTCATCGTCTGCATGGTGACCATCATCCTCCTGCTGTCATGTGACTTCTGGACTGTCAAGGTGAGGAAGTCAGGTTATGTTTAAACAACCATCCTGTGTTGTGTTTCAGATTTTGTTCCCAGCATCTTGTTTGTGTTACATATAGGGCTGCAGCCAGCCATTATTTATATCATAGATTAATGTGCAAATTATTTTCTTTGTTACTTTACTTTCTATTTTTCTATGAGTACTTTCTATGTTTGTTTCTTGTTTTATCTGACCAGTATTCCCAACCCTGAATATACTCAGTTTACAGTCACATATGATAAAGAAAAGCATCAGATACTCACATTAAAGAGAATGTTTTGTTTTTAACTCTACTTAACTACTATTTATTTTTTGCTTTATTTTATTTAATATTTTTTTTATCTTTGAGTGTCCATGTCTAATGGCAGATTGGATTTGGAGTTAATTTGTTCTGTTTGTTTTGTTTTGTAAATATTTAGACAGGTGTTTTATGTGCTGTTTATGAAACTAATCAAATGACCAGGCTTTCATTAACAGATTCCTTTTTTGCCCTCCAGAATGTATCGGGCAGATTGTTAGTGGGCCTTCGGTGGTGGAATCAAGTGGATGAAGATGGAAGGAGCCACTGGGTGTTTGAGGCAAAGAAGGTAAGCAGAAGCTCATCAGGTACATCTTTAAAAAAGTTTTCTCAATTAAAGGACCAGTGTGTAGGATTTAGTGGCATCTAGCGCTGTTCTTGCAGATTGCACACACCCTCCCCTTTCAAGCGTTTAGGAGAACTTGTGGTTCTCTTGAATGCGGTTCTTGTAAAAAACATGAAATTCATATCTAGAGCTAGAATTTGGTTAGTATGTTCAGGGCTACTGTAGAAGCTTGACGGTGCAATATGGCGGCTTCCGTGGAGGAGAACCCGCAACCTCTGTAGATGTAAAGGGCTCATTCTAAGGCAGGCATACTCAGTTGGTGGCCCCTGGGCAGAATCCGACCCTTTTAGCATTTATAAATATGAAAAAAATATATATCAAGACTGAGTTTGATGATGTCATGAAGTAGCATGGGATCATGGGAGCTGTTTTCTTCACTTTTAAACAACCACCACCGCTGCTGACAATCGGACATGAACAAGCAGAAGTCATGTTCAAAAACAAGGTAATATTCAAGTTTTATTCATGTTTCGTTCAGTCATGTTCACTCACTGACATATCTGACGTATGTCGTGTTTCCCGAAAGTTCTAGCAACTAGCTTGCAACAGCTAGCAAGAAATGCATCTTGAATAAATTGCAGATTTCTCTGCAAGTACACAGCTCAACAAAATATATAATATACACCTAGAACTTTTAGACATTTTAATGCGGATATGTTACATGTTATAGCGTCAAGCTGAGGTAATTTAGGAGAGTCAAACTAAATGAAAAAAGATGTTCAGTGCAACTGCGTGTTTATTAAAACAACAAGCAACTTCTAATCTAGGATTATAAAGTTTTGTTTCTTCCTGTACTTAATGTTTCTTTTTCCAATGTTTAAACTAATAAACTGGAGGAAAAAAAAACATGCATTGTTTTACAATTCACGGGCCAGACATAGGACATTATAAACATCCGGCTCCTTGGTACTTTACTTTTTTCATATCTGGCCCTTCTAAAAAATTGGTAAAAAATTAGTAAAATAAAACTATTCTTATTTTCAGGTGATGACACACCTCTGAAAACATACTTATGCATATTATATAACATTTCTGTCATGTTCAGCCAAGAAGTTCCCATAAATCTTACACACTGAGCCTTTAATAGAGCCGGTCCTAGGTGCATGACACCTATTTGGACAAACAACATCAAGTAAAACGTTCTTTAAAAAATAAACAGTCTTATCATGTTTCCTTCTTAGAATTAAACATGATCTCGGGCAGCTTTCTGGAAAGTAATAGAGATCTCAGTAAAACCGGGGATATTAAAAGTAACACACAGGCGACTTTAGTTAGAAAATATGATGCATCTCCAATTTCACAGATTAAGTACACCTTACACCATTTTTTAAGTGCCAGTCTAATAATGTAATATTTTCTAACCACTTTTACAGTGTAATGTAGCAGCATGACCTTATTGCACAAATGAAGATAGTGTAACATGGAACAGCAGCATTGTCCTCTCTTAGAAATATCATATGGCACAATGGGGACATAAATTACAAAACACTTTTAACAGACTTTTTTCCTTGGATTATTATTTCATGAAATTAAATCTTGTTTCCATGTCTTCACAGACACGCAGTCTGAACACAACATCCAGCGCCGAGTCACGGATCTTCTGGCTCGGACTCATTGTGTGCCCCGTCTTCTGGGTCATGTTTTTGTTCAGTACCATCTTCTCTTTCAAGATTAAATGGCTGGTCAGTGTTCTGTGTTTTTTTGAAGTGAATGTCAATTTAATTTCCGTCTTAATTATCTGCTAATTGTTGGCTGATTCTTGTTTGTGATGATGTGTCCCGCAGGCTGTAGTAACCATGGGCCTGGTTTTACAAGGGGCCAACCTGTACGGTTACGTCAGGTGTAAGGTGGGTGGAAAGTCCAACCTGGGGAACATGGCAAAGAACTATCTTGGTGTCCAGATTTTTAAACAGGTATGTGAAAAGTAATCATACTTCCCTCCTTACATTTTTGTCTTTAAGTGACACAATGCATTAACTTTTCTATTTTCTTCTTTTTCACCAAAGGCAATGAAGAAAACAGAGACACCTTGAGGTTAAAGAGGATGAGTGACGACCACCGCGAGTGCAGCGCTGAATGGACATACTGACTCTGTGTTCTAACTCATATATTTTCTCTTTTGACTTTTAGTACTGTACATACTGCAGCTGCCACTATAAAGAATGTACTGTTGCATGTAGTATGCATGTATAATTGGGACATACTACTTCCTCATAACATTAAACCTTAAACTTTGACCCTTTTGCTCATATATCCATCACACTTAGTAGCACTAAGTTTGTAGTAAAAAGAGAAACTATGTGATTTGGAATCCAGCTAATGAAACCTCTGTCTGTGCTCTCACAGAGGCTCAGTCAATGTGACGCATCTTCTATTGTGCCGAGGATTGTGGGTCAGAAAATCCAAAAAAGCATGCTGGCTTGAATTGATCAGCGGTGATCATCACACAATGCGTGCTGGTTAGATTTCTGTCTGTCTTCTGTAAGATGTCATGCATATGTGGGCAACAATAACCCCACAAGGTGGCCTCAGTTTTTAGAGCCAGGCGCCACAGTTGTTCTCCACCAGCTGCAAACGCCTGACTGTCACCTGATCAGTGAGCTGATCGGCTCTGATTGGCTCTTAGTTTTGACAACAAACGCCAACAAAGTGTAATTTTCTGACTAAATTTTAATATTTAACGCTTAAATCTGTTCACAAGCATTTACTGTGTGTTTAATAATAAAGTTATTCATATATCAGTCATAAAAAGTAATACTTTATTTCTTCAGCTCTTGTTATCTGAACGTGGTCTGCAGACTACAGGTAACTGCAGCCACCTGGTCTCATCTGTTCTCCAGGCGAGGTACAGCTCATCTCAAAGAAGCCTAATGTTATGTTATGTCCAAACTGTCTGTGTACGTCATGCAACAGTACATACTTTGTAAGGGCAGCTACAGCATGTACTAGAAGTAAAAAGAAGTATAAAATCTTGAATGCAGGGTAAATATTTGTCTGGCATGCTCCATACTAGTATGGGTTTGGGTTTTGGAAGGTAGAAATTTCTTGATTACTGATGAAAATGTCTGCTCTTTTCTGACGTTCGTGGCAAAGTTTGTCGTAGGCAACTGGACTTGATAGAGTTCTTGAAGACGTTTCGCCTCTCATCCAAGAGGCTTCTTCAGTTCTGACTGACTGGTTTGGGAGTTCAGGTATTAAACCTCTGTGTAGTCGTTAACACCTAGAGGGACGTGTGTCTCAAGTGCCCACCCTTCCATTGTGTGGACCTTGGGTTTCACCTGGGGGGAGGTGTGAAAGAGAGTCGTTAAGGTCCCTGCCACCATTTGACTTGTTGGAGTCACATGATTTCAGGTGGGTATCCAACTGCCTGGGGAGTGATCTTAAAACTGCATTGTATGTGGCAGATAAATTATGTCTTAGACCACCTCCTCTGTTGAGAGATGGCCTTTCCAGGTTAACAAAAATGGCTTCTTTTACTCCTCTCTCAAACCATCTGTCTTCCCTGGCCAGAATATGGACATTGTCATCTTCAAAGGAGTGTCCTTTATCCTTCAAGTGTAGATGGACTGCTGAGTCCTGACCTGAGGAACTGGCTCTCCTGTGTTGAGCCATGTGCTTGTGCAGCGGTTGTTTTGTCTCCCCAATGTACAGGACTGGGCACTCCTCACTACACTGAACGGCATACACTACATTTTCCCGCTTGTGTCTGGGTGTTCTGTCCTTGGGGTGGACAAGCTTTTGCCTCAGGGTGTTGCTTGGCTTGAAATGCTTTTCTGACAGTATATGGTTTTTTGTAATTTCACTGAAGTTTTTGGTAAAAGTGATTTTGTATGAATTATTTCCTCTGAATTCACATTCCAACTTTTCCAATAAAATAATAAACCAATAAAATCCAATATAGTTGCTTTTGACAATAAATTTCATATTAAATTCATAATAAATTGGGTATTTTGGCTGTGCAGGTTGCAGGGAGAGTTATATTTTCACTGCTGTAAGACTATTATGAAATATAAATCACTATCTAAACCTTCTGGTAAACTGAATTTACCACAAGACTGTAACAATAGGTTTTACCAACCAGGAGTTAAATAAGGTAATGAGGTCTTTAAATGCCTGATTCCTGAGGGTATTTGGACCAATACAATGCACTAAATTCAGGGAAGTTTTGTTGTTAAAATTAAGGAATTAAACCTGTTTAACATGTAGTCACATATGTCCTGTACATATGTGGTATTGACAATAAAGAGACTTTGACTTGAGTTTGAGTCACTTTTGTGACTTTTGACATCTCAGCCCTGCAGCCAGTGTTTATAAATGTAATGTAAAAAGATTTGTTACCTTGAAGATCTTTTTCATAGCAGCCATATTGATATTAAATAGGTTAACACAGGTGTTGCCAATGATACTAATCAAGGCCCTGTTCCATTGAGTAGGAGAGCAGTTCCAGTGAGCCAACATACAGCAGCAGCAGAATAATCTTAATTAGCATCATAAATAACACCTGTGTTTAACCTTCTAGTTTATGTCAACATGACTGCTGTGAAAAAGGTTTATTGTGCCTACTGTCTGCAGTGAGTGATTCAACCACTAGGTGGCAACAAAGGAACATCATATCAACACTATCAAGCTGGATAAATAGTAGAACAAACATATAATTAGTTGCTGTACTGTAGCAGCACCTGGTGGAGACTGGAAGTGACATCAAACTTTTTCCTGCGGTGTCCAAAACATGTAACCTTGTCGACCAGTCAGTGTCTTTGTCTTTCCTTGCATTCATATGTGTGGACACACTGTATTATAAACACCTTATTCTATGTATTAAAATTCCCTCAGAATAACCTCCTGTAACACTGCAGTACAAGGCTGAAAGAGGTACAACAAAAATAAAAAGTAGCTTTAGCATGTGAGCAGATGTGCCAGTTTTAAATAATAAGTTCATACACTTACAGTACACACATTATGTGACTCAGATGGAAGAGTGCATGAAAGATGAAATTCCTTTATTTGTTTGACTTTCAGAAATATGCAAACACATTTCTATCAGACACTGTGAGACCGACTGCGAGTACAAATCAGCATTACAATATTTGACATACTATAATGAATGTGAGGTAGGGATGGGAGACATGGCTTATTGATAATATTTCAATATTTTTAGGCTATTCTATATATACATTTTCTCTCAAATAACACACTGTAAATTCCCAAATAGTGCAAACATGATCTTAAAGAATATGATGTATTGCATAGATTTATGTACCCAATAGTATATAAAGTAGTTCAAGTTAACACAACCCTAAACATCTACACCAGTAAAACATACACAAATGTAACACACTGACTGGACCATTTTACTGCAGAATGACTACTTTAAGTAAATTTAGACCAACACCTTGATATCGATATTCTGACAATATTGTAGAGATGACTATTAGTGCTTTCACATAATGCATAATATGTAACACAATGAGATTTTTGCTTTAAAAACACCAGTAATTGGGATATAATGACTAAATGTAAAAGGCAAATGATAAAACAGCTAGAATAGTTGGAAACTTTACTATAATGCAGCCTGTAAAACCAGAAAACGACAGCACTTATCATGATATAATAGCCCAAATCTAAGATGATAGCTTGTCTCATATTACAGTATCGATATAATATCAATAGATTGCCCAGCCAGCTTTAATGTGAAGCTAAATACATGCAATAAATGTGTGCTGAGAGTTGCATCAATCTTTGAATCTGAATTTGACTTTTTCTTTTTTATTCATACCAGAAATCAAAATGATCAACGATGCATACATAATTTACCATTACGTACATCATGGCAGAAAAGTATATAATGGCAAAACCGAAATAGAACCAGAAAAAAGTCTTGTCCACTGTGTTGGCAAACTTCTGATTTCTCTCACTCTCCAGTTGCTTTGCATCAAGACCTTCCAGGAAGTTCACCACCTTTCTGAGCATTCGACCGTGTTCCTCTGAGTCACTGAGCTGAACAACACTGATGTCAGTTCTGGCTTCTGTCGGGGGTTGAAGCAGCAGTCAGACCAAGACATACAGCGTTTATCAAAAATCAAGACTTCATAAGTTATGGAAGCCCATTTCTGTTATTGTGATGAAAAAGGGAGCCTATAAGTCAACATGATGTTAAACTTTCTCAAAATAATAAGTTAGCATCTCAAAATAAAGAGACAGCATCTCAAAATAATAAGTTAGTATTACAAAATAATGACTCAAAAAGACAACATTTCCTTAAAATATGAACTTAGCATCTCAGTCATTTCTCATTATTTTGAGATAAGTGTTTTTATGTATATAAGTAAGTCATAATTTTGAGAAATTTCCTCATTAGAACAACTTGCAGAATACTTTTTACCCCATCACATTGGTGGAAATGGGCTTCTACAGCAAGTGTTGCAGCACAAACTCAACACATGCAGTATTTGCTTAATGGTCAAGTCATCCTCACCCTCATCCTGTTTCTCTTCCGGCTTGTTTCCTGTGTTTCCTGGGACTGACTCTTTGGTACAGCAGCAGAAGATGAGGGTGCCGTCTTTGGCCAACCGCGTCAGCACCAGGGACACCAACATGCTCATCACCAAGAAGACCAGGCAAATACAGAAGTGTGTTCCTGCAGCACAGACAGGCAAACAGACGGTCAGTGACTCACACTGTGATGCTGTTCACATACTGGGTTTGGAGTGTAAAGTGTGACTGCAGGTGTGACTGACGGATGATGGGGCTGCAGTGGCTGTCACCAGGGAGCTCGTTATTCAGGATGATGAGGAACATGGTGAAGCTGAGCACCAGAGTGACCTTGAAGGAGTTGCGTTCACCGCCTCCCAGCGGCAGAGCGAAGCTGACAACATCAGCCAAGATGATCAGAATGCTGGGCAGCAGTAATGTTATGACGGGGTTGAGATATTTGATCCTCAGTGATACCTGAGGAGCATGGCAGACAGAGTGGTACAATATATAAACTTCTTCTTTCATGTCCTGGCTTAAATAGGTGAAGACAAATGGTAAATACATAAATTCTACCAGTGTCTCGTGTAAAACGGTGATACAAATGACTGAAGTAAAGGGATGTTGTTTATTTGGGCAATGTTCAGTGGAAATACCCATTATGGGCTGCAACTAATGGTTGTTTTCATTATTATTTTCTCAGTTAATCGATTTTCTATAAAATGTTAAAGAAAATTATTCCCAGAGCCCAGGGTGACATATTCAAATTGAGCAGCATACAAGCAGAGGGGCAGGTACAGACACACTTTTAGTGGGTCATAAGTGATGACTGAAGAGAAGATTATGTCATATGACATATAAGCATAGTTTCCTTTAGGAAAATGTTAGATTATACCTTTAAATATTGTTGGGTTAATATAAGTATTGCAGGAATTCAGTGAACCATTACTTTGAGAATAAACTACTTTAATCTTTAATGCCACACGTTCATGAACATACCATGATGTAATTGCGGTCGTCTCTTTTTTTCTGGTACATCACTCCCTCAGTTTTCCAGTCTCCATGGGTACCATCAGCCAACCTCAGTTCACCCAGTACCAGCTCTGTGCCACATCCTGAAAGAAATGAAGTCGCTCCACTGATTTAGCTTTGCACTCCTACAACAATGTCAGACTCAAAACTGATCCAGCAGAACCAGAGATGTCATCTTTTTTTTAAAAAATCCATACATACTTCTTGCAAAAACTGTGCCTACACTGCCCACAATGCAATATGGCCACGGTAAGCTAGCAGCAACCAATCTACCTCAAGTAGAGACGATGACCAGAAGTCTGTTATGTTAATTTTTATACCACACCTTCAGATTTTCTGTCATTTTCTGACTTGTAGACTTTGCACAGCTCCTTGTGGAGTCACAGAGGGCTTTACGGAAATTCAGCTTTTGGCTCGTTCAAGCAGCAAGACATTTATCTGCCAGCTTATTTCGTCATCACACTGAGGCTCCTCCTCTACTATTCAGTTATTTCTCTTTCCCTTCATCCAGTAATCATGTTTGCCGAAGCATATTTAAAAGACAAACAATCCAAATTTGCTTGTTATTATTCAGGAAAAATAATTTCCAAAATGTAATACAGTAACGTGCAGAGGACTTTAATCTAAGTGCATTTTACCCTAGTAATTAATTATAATATAATATTAATGCAAATATATAATATTTTAGTGCTATGAACTGCAGTAAGATTAACACATCAAAACACATGAATACAGGATCATTGCAATTTTTTCCCTTCAATTGAATGACATTTCTTAATATCTTCAGTGTAAAGAGTTTCTCATTTCAATGGAAAACAGAAGCTTTCGATTTTAAACATTTTTTCACAGTTTTCTCACAGTTAGCAAGCCAGAAAGTTAATGTTAAGTTTAAGGAATGTTAGACTTGACGTTGAATTGATTATGCATGATTGCATGACTTTTTTGCATGACATTTTGGCAAAAAATAAATAGCCACATACACAAAACTCAGGAGTTTTACCCTGAGTAACATTCACATTTATACTCATTTGTTGCAGCATAAGATATTAATATGGCACTTCTTAAATAATTGGAATATTGTGAAAACCCTGAAATGCAAGTGAAAAAAATTCTAGTGGTCATTTTTCTAAATCTGATTTAAATTTTGTTTTTTTTTTCTTGTAATATTCATTTTGTTTACATGAGGGTGAAGTGAACCAAAACCCACCGTATGTTCTTACAAGTGAATCTTCACTCCTCTATGCACTTTAAACACAAGGTGTTCACAAAAATAATCCTCATTATTTTTTGTCACTTGCCAAAACCTTTTTCCTGTAATATATCATCCTGAAGATAAAACACATTATACTGTATATACTGTATATATACTGTATATTGTATATAATTTGTATTATTGAACGGCTGAGCTCACCCTCAGTGGTCCATGTTTGGATGGCGACGGGACAAGCATCAGCAGCAAAGGGATAGTTGAACAGGTTGACTTCACAGTTCACCTCTGCATTTATGATCACAGAGTGCCTCACTGTGCCGTTACTGTACACCAGCAGATCACGGGAGCTGTGCTTCATGGTTGTTACTATTCTACACAGGTGAGAGACAACACACATGTGTTTGATGAATGAAGTGAACTTAGGTAGATAAGACAGCTGGAGGTTCTTTCATGTAACTGACTGACCCATTTGTCACATGGAGTTCTGGGGTCCAGACTTTTTCCACGGGCAGGACCACTTCATCATATTGGTAAACTGATGTGTTCCATGCCAACTCCTGATCTGTCCATTGCTGTGGTTTAAAATCAAAATTAGCATGACTGAAACACACTCTTTGTTTCTTTTTGTGCATTTGTAAATGTCTTGAAGCTTACAAGTATGGCTTGCAGACGGCTATTTAGGCGGAGATTCTTCGTGTCCTGTTAAAAAAAAAGATAATAAATGAGGTCAGGCAAAATATCAACAAAAATATCACAACAAATTCTCAACATATATTCAGCAGGTTTGGGGTTGCACTACTCATTTTTAAAGGGATTGTTCATCAAAAAATGAAAACTCATTCATTATGAATGCTGACTGAAGGTTGAGTTTAGTTTTTTATTCCACAAAACAGCACTGGACTTTCAGAGGAAAACAGCACTGCAGAATCTCCCATACAGTTTAAGTGAACGGTGAACAGTCCCATACAGTTACAAACAAGCATAAAATGCCTCCATACTGCTTGTCTGGTATAATCCAAGTCTCCTAATGCACCAACTTGCCAAGTTGATCCTTAGCTTGGAGTCATGTTTGGGTGTGTATGATGTGATGGTGTGTGCGCGCAAGTGAACAGCATGTCAGGCTCTTTAGGATACTTACAGCAAATGAACAGTGTGGAGGCATTTCTTTATTTTTTTTTTGGCGGGGGAAGGGGGGGAGGGGGGTCCATTTGAAACCTGTTGTGAAACTCCAGCAGTGTTTGGTTGATTAAAAAAAACAAACCCGGCCTTCAATCAGCATGAGATTGAGTAGATAATGACTGAATTTTAATTTTTGGGTGAACTATCACTTTAACTTTGCATGGAAAAATGTAAACACAGGCTTATTTAATCTTATTTCAAACACAATCTGACATATTCATTTTATGTAGAGGCATCAGTATTAAATTGAGATTTTAATAGTTTAAAACTCTTTGTAGCACTTTCAAGTAAGGTTTTGAATGCATGTACCGAAATGACAACAATACAGAGGATAATAAGTTGGCTCCATTATATCTATTATATAACTGTATCAGACAATACTTACAACTGACAGAGTCTGGTATTCCATAAACGGCACATGAATCGGTTGGGTGCAATTTTCATACTGTGGCTGAGATACATATATGTTTTTGATCAACATTTCAGCCAGACACCGGCGAGTTTTGCAGATGGAGTCAGCATGTCCACATCCTGAAATTAGACATAAATGTAAACCAGAGCTTTGAATATCGCCAGAAAATACAGAAAAAAATGCAAGATAAAAGTTATGTTTACCTGCTGTTAGTAGACTCAGTAAGAAGACTACTTTCCACAGACTGGAGGTAAGAAATCTCAGCATTTCTGACTCCGTCATTGCAGGAATGAGACTATTAGTTTCTTGTATGACTGATAACTGACTGACAGCTGTGTGGTAGTTTTTTACCATCCCTGTCGTTCGCCTCTTTCTTTAGGTTTCAGCCTTACTTGACACTTAAATAGGCCTGTCTGTGACGTTTAACCACATATTCAACGCACAGAGGTACACCACGAGACAATATGACTGTTCCACCATAGTGTGTAAGAATACCATTGTGTGATTAATTACACTGAGGGCTCGGTGTATCCTCAGTGATCCTGTGTAAACACCCTGAACATAAAGGCAATTACTCTCACTGTCTGTTTACCTGCACGTAGATTCAGCTGCTATTTGTCATTAAGCTACTCTGCATTATAAAGGCTCCGTGGCTGTCATACAGGACAGTGAGCTGAAGCAGACAATAATGGAGTCATGAGTTTTGCCTCCCAGTCGTGGGCGCAGGACAAAGACTTGGAGACTGCTGTGGTTTCAGTGCAGTCGAGGGAAGGCGTGTCTCCTCACAGGATTAAAAACACTGTGTTTTGACAGCTGGGTGATGAATTCAGGTTTTCTCATTTTTGTACTTTACTCTATACAGTATGACTCACAAGCTCATTAGTTTATATAAAGCTCATTAGAATTTTCATACAACTTGGATAGGCCAAAGTTTTATGTGATGAGCAGTGACCACAAAATATGGAAAAAAAACAGGACCTGGGTTTAAAAGAAAGAAAAAAGAAGTCCTAGAAAGTCAGCAAAAAATGAATTAAAATCAACCTGGACTCTGGATTAAAATAAATGTTTCTATCTTCCACCTGGAGCTTGTAACAGCAGAGACTTGAAAATCTGGTCCAAAGTATACTGGTGCACACAGCTGGAGCTATCGGTTTGTCTTCAATCAAGTGAAGTGTCTTTGAAAAAGGGATTTTGAAATGATTTTAAATCTTTCACACTTCATTCTTCACTGAGAAACAGGTGTTTTATCTTGAATAGGCTGCATATGTTTCATACCTGATTGACCTGATCATTATCAGTCAGGACTGAGGTTATGACCTTCTGGTCTCTGCTTGATGCTGTCTTTGACTCAGCCTCTGTTCCTGGCACCACCGGCACCTTGTGATCACCGGAAAAAAAGAACATGTGCGTGCCTCTTTTTCTATTTACTTCAGGTTTTATGAATGTTCACCCATGTTTGAAGCACATCTCTGCCTTCTTGGCTC
>JAJHUR010092476.1:0-11197 GCA_027495735.1 Lutjanus campechanus
ATCAGTGTATCAAGACTGACAGTTACACCATAGAAAGTAAATACATTTACATGTAAAGCGCATGGTGATCCAGTCTTGTTATGCCAGAGATAATATTCTGTCAAATTACATCTAAAGATATTGTATGTGGTTGTGTGAGATGTATAGATGTAGGCACAACTTTAGCTGAGATAATTGGTGATAGCCTGCAGCACTTTCAGACTGCAGAGAGGGAATGAGGGAGGAGGGGAGTACATCCATGGGTAGATAGATGGATGGATAGACGGAAGGGATTACAGAGAGGAGAAGTGATGGCAAAACAAGGGGACACAAGAGAAATTGAAGATTTCTCACCACGGGGTGTGAGGGCAGAGAGACAGAGAGATGGATGAGTGTTGTTTCAGCGGTGATAGCGATAGAGGAAGGATAACTGAGGATAGAAGTGGGCAGATGGATGAAGAGATAGATGAGAAGGAAGAGCGGGGGATTGTAGATTGAGTTCAGCCTCGCAGATGTGACTGAGACTGAATGAGTGTTGGAAGAAATGTGGGAATAATGGCTGAGCGGAACATTGGAATAATGTTTGAACTAAATGCTGGGTTTGTGGAATAAGAGATTAATGGAGTGCTGAATGGTTTGGATCATACTCAGATATGACATTTACATGGAAGATGAGGAACCAGGATACATTACTTCTGGCCAATTTCTGTCATTTCTTTATCAGTTGGGTTCTCACAGCAGTTAAAGAAGAACTAAGTTTGTCATCCGACCAGCAGGCCTGTATTAACCCTCTGCTGGATTTGGCTTCTCCGTCTGATCACCATACAAGAATACAACACTTTGACCAAACTTTAATTTCTTTTCATTATGATTACATCACCATATTTATTTATTCACGTTTTAGCTTATTTTCTTATTTAGCTAATGAATAAGCAAAACTGAATGGAAGATGCATAAGCAGTATGGCCCAGACTGATCAGAAAACCTGGACAAGATTTTTTTGGGGGGGCGGTGATTTTTGTCATATGGTCTGAACGAGTGGCAGCCACTGCTCAGCAGCATAGTCAGCACCGTACACACCCACATGTCGTGTTTCCTGACGAGTGACAGGAAAACAGCATGTAGGGTCTGATTATTTTCACATCTACCTCAGTGAATTATGGATTTATTTTGACTAAACCAGAGTTGCACGTTGTTGTAACAGTGGGAAAACAAACCAAGATGGTTTTTTAGTGAGTTTTACTTTGTTTCTGTCTGTCGAGTCAGAATGAAGTGTGTTTTACAATGAGTTAACAAAGCAATTTAAGCTTGTCGGTGAGATAGAAGCTTGAATTCAGGTGCACAGTTGGATTTTTTTGTGTTTAATAAGTACAGTAGGTGTTAGAATATTTACCATAGTGAATGTAACGTGTCAAACTTAAAGCAAATGTATCAGCAGTCACTGGCTGCTGGGCTGATGGTGACCGTTATGAAAATTTAATTGCCTAACCCTAGAGCTTGTCCAGGTTTCTGGAACCAGGATATGATGTTTGCACGAGCAAAGAGATTAACAGGATCACAGCTAGGATATTGGTGTTCATGTAAACACAATGACCGAATAGCTTAATGGAGCAGGAATGTTGAAATGAATTTAATGTTTATTGAGATCCCTATCAATTGTTGCCTTAGCAACTACTACTCTTCCTGGGGTTCATGTTTGAGGAAAATACATATAGCCAACAATGTCTGCACTTGCATTTTATACAGTAAACAATAAAAATACATTAGTGCATCCAATAATAAAATTACATCAAAACTGTACTTATACAGAACATTAAAGCAAATGTGAAAGATTGTTTACATGGTGGAATTTGAGGTTGAAATAGTGTTGCTGTAATGGAAACAGGGCTAAATAGAAATTTCAAAAATAGATCGGAATAGAATAGGGCTGGAATATGGGCTCCTTGAATGATGGAATAATGGCATGAGCTGAGTGAAATGTTGTAATATAGTCAAAGAGCTCAATGACATACTGGAATGATGGAATAAGGACGGGATTGAGTGTTGGAATAATGGAATATGAGCTAAATTGGATGTTCGAAAGATGGAATGAGGGCTGACGAGAACGTTGGAGTGATAGGATAAGAGCTGAATGCCACATTGAGAAGATGAAATAAAGGCTGAATGGATGCTGGGATTGACAGCTTTGTGATGTTCAGATTCAGGCTGCACTGAATTCACGTGACAGAAGAAAAAAAGACTTGGAGGTGTAAGAGATGGGCAGCGAAGTCGGGGGGGGGGGGAAAGCTGGGGGAGGGTAGTAGAAGGCAGAGAGGAGGAAGAAAGGATGACAGCAGATGAGGAATACAAATTAAAACGAGGACGACTATTGGAATCATCAATTAGAGGAATTACAATACATGGAATGATAAAGTGCCGCTTACTGGTAGAATGATAAAACGACGGAGCATGAACATGATTCCGCGAGCGTCGTCTATGTGTGTCATGGGTAGCGCTGGATCCCCCTTGACAATACTTTGTTTCGGTGCCAGGGCTCCCCTGATGTTCCTCTATGTTTGCCTGCCTGTCAGACGTCACTGCAGCATATGTCAAACTCGATCTGGTCATGGTGCTGGTGCTGCCATCAGAAACTGTCTCAGCGGCGTAGTAATGTGAGGAAGCTTTCTGCCTTCTCCCTCTAGGGAATTATGGGATAGCAAACAAGCAGCTCACACTTGCAGTGTGGGGCTTGTGGTTGATGGTGTGGTGACAAGAGTATTACAGTCACTTGCATAACACAGAGATATACACACGCGATCATGGTGGCATCTGCGATTTCAATATGATTAGCCATATGTGCTGATTAGGATCCGAGTCCTCACACCACCTTGCTTTGGGTTTCTTTTTTTTTTTCTTTTTTTTTTTATAGTATTTGGTTAGTCAGTCAGTTCATTGTTTTAAGTGTTTAAAGAGTGGTAGTTAAAAATCAGTTTACAAAAATAACAAATAACAAAAATCTAATTTCTCTTTTTTAAAAATTAGTCCAGACTTCTCAATTTCTACATTGTTATTTATTTCAAACAATTTGTTATTGATTTAAAACATTTTACACACCACTGGAAATAAAGTCTGTCATGGATGTGACACAACATTTTTTCTTATTCATTCCTCTCATTTAACTGTCATCTATTTTTGATGGCTATATATTTTAAAATCAGTGTTCGCCGTGCAGTATTAGTCCCACTGCCATGGTGCAAGAGTGCAGCCTAAATTTGGATCAGAACTCACTGGACCTGAAAGATCCTCTCTCAAGTCAGATGTTTCCTCTCCTGTATCTATTGCAATGTGTCTTTTAAATTTTCATCATTGAAGTTAAACATTATTCAGTAACCTTTACAAATATAAAAAGTCTGTCGTCCCTGAGTTGCTCAAGAGACAGAGCAGCATGGTGAATTGATATCGCAAAAATCTGCAAGCGGCAGGAAGCCTTTTTGATTCCATCACCTCCTGAAATATGAATCGACTGGATTTATTGCGGAAAGAGTCGCCATTCATCTTTTTAGATGCTGTTCTATTGGGAGCTGCTACTGGCTTCTTTCACTACACTCTGTCGCTCTGTACTCTCCTCCTGCATCTCTCTATTCCATCTTTATGCCCAGCCCCTCTCCATCACCCCATCAGCTCAACGTGGTGATGCTGTCATGACAACTAAAGTGCTTCCTGAGTGCTTGTTGGGTAAACTGACTTTCCCAGAAGTGCTTCCTCCCTTTTACCCTTCCCCCTGCTAACGTGCACACACACACGTTTTTTTCTATACTTATGAGGAGCCTAATTGACGCAGCACATTGCCTAGCCCTGAACTCCAGCTGTAAGCAATATTACTAGGTATCTGACCCCGTTTGTCCTCACGTTAACCAGATCCTAATTTTAACCCTACCCCTAAAACCAAGTCTAAACCCTCAAACACCTCTTTGAAGAAATGTGGGCCAGCCACAATGTCCTCACAAAGATATAAGAGCACCAACACAAACACACACATACACGCACATTCCTGCAGTTGGTGAAATATTAATAAAATGCTTCATTCAGCTGTGCCAGCTTCTTTCCATGAAAGCCTGGTCGTCTCCAGAGTCCCAGTCAGCAGCAGCTTGCAGGACTGGTTAGACTGGTAGTTATGGACATATAGGTCAGGTGATGAGTTTCCCAAATGATACAGTTTACAAAACAATTACGGTTTTTCAGCAGTTACACATTGTTGACGTAATTTTCCTTGCATTTTCTCTAGAAGTCTAGAAAAACAGTGATGTGGGAGTTGAAATAGATGCACTATGGTAAACGTGTGAGATTAGACTGGGATGGAGCTGAGTCAACGCCTGCCTTAATTGTACAGATACTGCAAATATTCATGTACATATTCTCTTACTTGCACCCTCTTCACTTTACAGGCCAATACATTTACAGGCTCAAACTCTGATAATGTGCTTTGCTGTTTGAGGAAAATTTGTACACATACACCCATGGTAAATGATATCCAACCACTGATCCTGACCAGGGCCGTGATAATAATGTTGAGCTCATTACAGTCATCACTGCTAATTTAATTTTGAAGAGTTAATGAAATGTTATTCCATGATGCATTTGAGATCAGAGCCTCAACCCAAGGCGTCATGGGGTTGCCAGTGGACAACTAACAGCATGCTAAAACAGCTGTTTTTTTATCATGAAAAAAATGGATAAATAATTACTGAAGACATCTTTTTTTAACCATGTCTCAAAAAAGACCCTTCAGTTCAATGCCAGATTACTAAGCTTCTGAAAGGCACATGTTCACACTGGAGCTAACATTGTAGGCACAAAGGTAATGTTATTGTTGGCCTTTCCTGCTTAGCTTATTTGGGCCTAACCCCCTTCACTTTTCCAGCAGTTAGGACAGTTGACAACAGACAAGATTTGATCGTGAGAAGCTTTAGTGTTTATTAACTGACACGCTGTAACCCGAACTGTACATTTACTGCCACACTGACTAACTTACTGCTAACCTTTCTCTCTGCTCTGCTAGCAGCACCGTCACTCTCAGTCTGATGCTCTCATGTTTTCCCTCACTTGTACATCATACATACATTACACACTGTCTTTTTCTATAAAGGAGGCTACTCTTGCTACTCTCATGACCTTCAATTAAGTCCATTTAAACATAATTACTTGGGCAGTCATGATGAACCGCCATTCAGCAGGAGTACATTGCTTTTTCACTGTGGTAAGAAAAGAAACTTTCGCAGCTCTAATCCTGGCTATACATCTCTAACACAGAAGTGCACTGGAAAAACAGCTGTAATGCAAGTGTCTATTTCTTGTGAGGTCTGGGTGGTTAAGAAAAAAAAAAAAAAAAAAGACTAGAATGGACTCAAAGTACATACAGAAGTATATCAGCATGCATCTGTGAGTGAGTTTAAGGCAGGACACTCACCATGTGTGTCTGCAAACGTGTCTCTATGCACACAGAAACACAATTATTCTGCATACTTGTATTTAAATGGGTCAGATGTTATTCGATTTGCAACCAATTTCATGCCCATGCATTTCTCGTGTATGTTTGATCTGACAGGGCTCCACATTTTGCTGAGATCACATGTCTCAGGAGTATCGTTATGGCACTGAGATTCTGACCCTTGTACACCTAATCTGTGGGTGCTTGCAATTCGTGCTTGCAGTTGTTGGTCCATGCTAGGGAGTCTTTTTTTTTTTTCAAGTAAATGAGTGTCAGATAAATGCTGAAAGAGTAATATTATGTGTAGTCTGGTGTCATTGTTATTCGGTTATTTTCCAAAACATCTGGTCAGCATAACTTGACACTTGATTCATCATTATGATTTATTGTTAATTTTTAATCTCCCCCGCTAGACTTTGACTGAGGCAATACGTTGATTTATGTTTGAAAGCTGTTGTGACCTGCGTGGCCTCTTGGTTTCTGCTTGTAGCCTGATTGTGAGAATAAATGGGTGCTGAACAATGACCTTTTCTGCCATCCAACAGACAGGAAAACCCCATTGACTTGATTGTATATTATTATGGCACTATCATCTGGCGTTGTTTGTGTTCACACACAGGCATACACAAATATGAGCCGGCTTCAGCACATACACATGCACACATGCAGAGGCATGCGCACAAACACCGCAATACAACAATAATTCGTGAAGGTATGACACCCTCATTCATGCACACACACACGCTGTGTTTATGTTCCTTAGGCCAGTAGCTCGCTGTGGGACAAATACAGGAACAGGATATTTACTGTGTTTCCTTGCCTGGTTTATTGGTTCACAATAGTATCTGTTAACAAAATAGGCATTGTATTGAAGTTCAGCCTTACCATTTTTGTGTTTCTTCTGTAAAAGTTTACTTTTATGTCAATCCTGCTGAATCTGTGTACAGTTGGAAGAGTCTCAGGAAAGATGGGAATATGAGAGGATGTCACGTGCAACAAATAATAGGAGCCATTTGGCTTTTTCTTATTTGGTCTGATTGTGAATTTTTTGTTTGATATTCAGTTGTGAAAGAATAGTCAGTAAGAATAGTTAAAGTACAATTACACAAGTAAAACTCTGAGGTACATGCTCATTCCCTGTGTATGTCCATTTTATGCTTTTTATTACTTTTATTTACTTCACATTTATTGGACAACTATAGTTGCAGTCACTCTGCAGAGACAGCGAGTGTCCACGCACCACCTAAGACAAGCGTATGATATAATGCATTACTATTGATTAAACTACCCGACAGTATATACAATAGTTCAAATTAGCTCCACTTTAACTTTGAAATGCTGCTTATATGTTATTGCATCAGTAATAAGCCAATAATTTTATTATATTATTATTTAAAATGATGCATACATGATGAGTACTTTGATACTTTAAGTACTTGATACTTGAAGTACATTTTAATAGAGATGCTTCCGTACTTTGTAAGCATGAATTTTAGGGATACACAGTATTGGATTTTTGCCCATATGCATTTTCCAACCCATTCTGCTTGCAGATGCTGATACCAACAAATGCAAATATTTTTTATCCACATAATTGTGGAGAACATCAAGTCTAAACAGTGACAGGGCTGTAGAGACTTGTTGGGGGAGAAGGGTAGTATTCAGAGAAAAAAACTTTTCTGAGTCTCACTTTTCTGTATATTTATGAGAAAAAAATAACCTCAAATATTCTCAAAGATTAAAGTGATAAATTTACAACAGAACACACATTTTCTAGAAGAAACCTGAAAATTCTCTGATAATTTGATGTCATAAATTTGTGTTTTTTGGAGCGTATTTTAATATTTGGATCCATACTGTGCCCCGGCCCATATAAATGAATTTAAATCCAGCTCTCTATTGATACACAGTATGGGGCTCTTAACTTTAACTTCTGTTTTTTACCCCCTTCCCCCCTTCAAGTATGCCTCTCTCCCGCTGCCTTAATCGTTTACTCCCTCTAATCCCACCAAACGACAGCCAGTCGTATAAATCAACATGTTTACAATGAAATGTTTCCAATTAAAGAGGACGCTCGTTAAGAAGCATCAACGGACACCGCTGGATCCTTAATTGCCTGGGATGCCAGTGTGCGATGCATATTAATTACGTATTAACCTCACACACACAAATGCACACACACAACGAACACAGGCACATTAGTGTGTATTGCATATTAATTACCTATTACCCTTTGTGCTGTGCATTAAGAGCTGCGTGGCATCAGAAAGACAGCTTGCCCAAGGGCGGCACGTACACACAAACACACGCACACACACTAATACCACCAACGCCGTCTATTCATATTGCATTCACAATGAGGAATGAGCCATTTCAGTCAGCCAGCCATGACCATAACTAATCTCACCACAGGAAGTGTATGCATGTCTGTGTGTGTGTGTTTGGGTATAAAGATGTATGCGTGAGTGGGTGTGCGCCTTCAAGACAATTAAACGAGTGAAGCACCTGATCCAAGGATCTAACAGTCTGCCTGTCCTTGCATCTGGAGACGTTTCATCGCAGGACATTGAACAAGATAATTAATGAAGAGGTGATTAAATTAAATGAAGAAAATAGTGACTGAAACAAAAGAAATAAAAGTTTCACCAGAAGAATGTATGTTTTATTAAGCTAGTGATGAATAAAGTAAAACTCGGCTTGAAGGTTGAGGTGTATGGTAGCCCTACTGGTCATTTTTAAGAGTCTGAGCTTATGCACTGTGAAATGTGGCAGTTCATTGTCTAATCTTATGTAAGGAGAAATACGTAATATATTTGCATTACTAAATCATAAAATGACCATGATATGTAATGAGAGTGAAAATGAAAGTTCGAATTCTGGCATCTGTGTTACCCTTTGAAATTTCCATTTTGGTGCAACATCGTTTTTATTTACCCATTTCACATTTATGCAGTTTACACAGAGCTGAAATTAATACAGAATTCTTGCTGAATGAGTAAATGTGTGGTTAGAATCAGAATCAGAAAGATCCTTATTGTCATTATACTCATACTGTACAATGTGAATGGCTTCTCTCCGTGCATCAGAAAAAAATAGAAATATAAAAATACAAAAAAAATAAAATAGAAGCAGAAATAGACCAACAGCAATAATAGCAGCTATAAAATAGGTTAAAGGTTATATACATTGTGCAGATTGTTTGCATCTTCCAGATTATTTAGAGATAATGGGTAAAAATTTGAATTAATAGATGCAAGAACTACTCTACCTCATAAGTCGCAATGAATCATTAATAAGCTTTTAGAAGGGGGAAATGTTTATAACAGTTCACTTCTCAGTTTAGAGTGTTAGCATGCAAATGTTTGCTAATAGAGCAGGAAGTAGAGCTGAGGCTGATAGGACTGACATTACTTTTGCAAATAATCAGTCAGAAACAAAGCTATTGAACAAAACTTGCAAGAACGATGTACAGTAGTCAGGCACATCCAAAAAACATTTGAGGCAAATGGACCAACACTGTCACTGAGATGATCATATGACCAGTGCACATTAATTTAAAGATGGCATTTCTGTATGTACAACTAAGTGTGAAGAAGAGCATGAGCTTGAAATGTCACTTGTGGATGTACTAAATAAATAATATTAAAAGGAGGCACAGTGTGCGGACCTTTTCTGTCCTCACAAAATTTAGAGGAGCCATGCAAGTGGCATGACCAAACTGTTCATTTTTGCCACTAATTATGTCATAACGATACATAAGTTTGTCGTTTGCAGTGAAGATCTTCATTTCACTATGGTAGCAGTCATCACAGTTTAAATGAAGCAGCAATCACAAAGTCATATGTAGAGTCACCCAGTTGCAATTTAAAGGACATGTCCTGACAGCCACGCTGTGACCTTTACCCCTCACATGCTGAACATACATGTTCTTATTCACTCTCTGTGGCATTTTAATCGCTTCATCCCAGTTTCAGCCTTCAGCTGGCTGCCATGACCTTTTACGACCCCTCTTGCCAGCGTGTGGTAAATTCTTCGACACATAATTAAGCAAAAACAGACAAAAATGGAGCATAGTTTAACTATGTAGTCATGTGCGCACTGCTGTCATGTCAAGTCTAACAATACATGCTTTTAGTTAATTTCCACACATGTTCACTTTGCCAGTAGAGCATGGATAATCTATTTATCCCTAAATGGAAATGAGCAAGAATTAATGATAATAAATACCTTAACATCCACACTGTTGGTGCTTATTAGTCAACTGGAATTGACTTTCATTAAAGCGGCAAGCAATGGATTTTTTTTTTTCACACCAATTTGCACATTTTAATTGCAGATGTTTATATCATTCTCATAATCATTTGCAACTTCCCGGAGAAAGAAATGCAGTATTTTAATTTAATCAAAAGACCTCATATAATGTTTGACACCACATTATCTGGAAATGCAAATGTTTTCATCTCTCTGGCTGGCTGGCATCTTAACATTTTTCAGCAGACAAATGAAGATATTTTTTTTTATATGCAGCTCTTCCACTGACTAAGAGTCTTCTAACTCTTTCCCGAGAAACATCTGGGGTCATATAGTGTACATTATCTGATATGTGTGGAATAAATAGAAAAACAAAGATGTAATCCTCAGCAGTGACAGCTTACAGCCGCTGTTGCCATGAGACAAAAAAAAATCTACAGAAACTAAAAGCTCAATCAACAGGAGCCATCATAGTACCACACTGTGCCCACAGCATACTGTGTGATTGACAGGTGATATTTGGGGAGTGCAGCACAGACACATCAGGTGGTGAGAGCTTAGCACCAAAAATAAGAAATAAATAAATAAAAATAATCATAGTTATACTAGCATAATATCTGAATATACTATCTCAAATTATTAAAGCTCAAAGTGATTGTTATTTTTCAGTATTTTTCTTGCTGCTTAGCTTTTTTTCTTCTCCTCTTCTTCATTCTACTACCTTCTACTCTGCGCGTGTGTGCCCGTGTGTCTGTATATGTGAAATGAGCTGCCACCCCATTTTTATTGATTTGACCATGGGGGTTTGGAGGATGGAGTCAAGGAGAGCGAGACACCAGACTATGGCAATAAATCTGTATGCAACCATAAATGTGTGTGTGTGTGTGTGTGTGTGTGTGTGTGTGTGGCTGAAGTAGACAAAGGATCAGGTGTGTCCTACTGCCCTGAATGCTGCATCCCTCCCTTCTCTCACACACAGACGCACACATGTACGTGCATAAGGTGATAAGGTTGTATATCATTATAGATGACAAAATTAAGTAAACGGAAATTAGGGGTGGAAATCTCTAGGCACCTCACGATTCAAGTCCGACTCAGAAGGCTACGGTGTGATTATAAAATGATTATCAATGCGTCTTGGTCCATTTCATTTCTACACATTTTATTTTTTCCTCACTATATGAAAGGGTTAGGCAGTATATTAAAATCTTCCAACCAGCTACCATCAGCCCAACACCCAGCAGCTGCAGATATACTCATTCCCTGCTTCCACCTCCTCCCATCCTCAGCGGCGAGATTTGTGCGACTGGTGAGTTTGTCACGTTTACTACATTCAATAAACAAAACAAACTCACAGTGTCAAAAAATGAAACATTCTTACACCTGTTTTCCTTATTAAAAATAAAAATATAACCGTATATCTTCTGAATCCACGTTTCCCCCTTTTGCTGAACTAAGATGAACTTTATTGCCTTGTTACTCATTGTAAAAAAAAAAAAA
>JAJHUR010092477.1:8382-23692 GCA_027495735.1 Lutjanus campechanus
ACACTTGGATTACACCACACAAGCAGGATGGAGACATTTTGTGTTTGTTTTGTGTGCTATTTTTAACGTTTTATCCGTGGTCACATTCACTGCCATTGTACTGGATGAGGCTGCTACCCTGTTTTCTGCTGAAACTCCAGGATTGTTTTGTGAACTGAAGATCTGCACCCGTCATCACATCGGCATAATGGTGAGTACATACTGAGTTAGTTATCATGGAAAGTGTAGTATCCTTTTAAAGGTATAAATGAAAACAAAATGTAAATTATTTGCTGATTTTACTCAGCAATCAACAGTAATTGGTAAAATGAGTGGCCATGTTGCAAATGAAAAATTGTAAAAGAAAAAAAAAAAAAATACCATTATCTCCTAGAGTTCATTGTTTTTTTCTGTCCAGTTTTCACCGAGGACAAATAAAGGAGAAATCAGTAATGTATTTACAGTAATAAATCATAAAATGATATGTCATCAGGGAAGAATGAAACATATTAAGTTGAAATACTTGCTTCTCTGACCACATCCCTACAGCCCTTTGAAATATCTATACTGGGTCAGGATAACAGTAGTTTGCTCAGTTTATGTTAATTAAACTTCAGATTAATGGTGAATGTTTCCTGAATGAGTTACTGTCTGTTTATGAGTCATTATAATCTGGTAGCAGGAGTAGATGTCTAAGATGTTGCTTCAAGTCTGGCAGGCGGTGAGACAGGTAGTCACTTAACTCAGATTGTGTATTTTCAGAGCAGTGTGCTTTTGTTTTCAGGATAGCATGCTTAGTTTTACACTGACAGACAAGTGACAGTTACAAACAGCTGATCAACTTAAATGGAGAACTTATTGTTGCTTGTTATTGCCAGTTTAGGATGTTGCGCTTGTCGGGACACAACTCGGTTCAACCACAGATCTTATATTAAATTAGGATTTCAACCTTTTTAATATGCAGTCTGTGGTCCAACTCGCTGTTTGGACTGCAGTACTCACATTTGCATGTGTTTGACATGTCTTTAACAAAGGCGAGGCTGTCCATTTACTGACAGTTTGGTCTATTATTACATTTTCCCTGTGTTTTCAAGTGTCTCCAGTGTAAACCTCAACCTTTGTGGATTTCGGGCACCTATCTTATCTCATCTAAAATAAACTGAATGAAGCTTTCTAGGTTATCTCACACCTTATTACCGTTGTTGTATGAGTAGCTTTATTTGACTTAGGTATTAAGGACCATATTTGGACCTGAATTAGTCACATCTTCTCCACATTAATGTTTACTTATCCATTTTCTTGTTTTGCTCACATGTAGAGCTTCACTCCCCTTTGGCTCTGCTGGGAGCTGTTTCTGTGTGTTCGATATATTTTATCTATGTTCTTTAGTCCACTGCTCAGGAGTAGACTGGAGGTTAGAGAGGTGCCCTGAAACCTCAAAGCCTTTTTTTTTTTTTTTTGTCTGTGTGTGTATGTTGTTGCGGTGTGTGTGCTTCCTTTTCGTCTTTTATTGTCCTTGTCCATCCATCTGCCTCCTCTAATTCCCACCTCCCTCTGCAACACACACACACGTACACTCACCTCCGCTGTGCATGCATTAGTCCACCATTAATACAAATTGTTTTTGCATCTGAGAATGGAAATGAGGTACATCTAAGAGAGGAGAGAGTGAGACTTCAAAGGCTGCACTGCTCACTCTGTGTGTGACTGACAGAGGACCTTGGCTGTTTAAAGAGCTCCATGATGAAAAGGATGCAGAAATCTATCGTCCTCTCCGAGTTTATTAGCATTGCATATCCAAAAAAACATTTGTTTTGTTGCTGACGCTGGTGCACACAGCTGAAAGGCCCGCTGCGTGTGTGTGTCTTATTCCCTGCATCCCCTGCCAAATGTGAAGTGCTGATTGTTCAAGGAGATCAGCAGTCCCTCGGCAGTATAATGCGCAGTTGTTTGTGTGTGTGTGCTGATGAGATGCCCATCTCCCTCAACAAAACTGCGTTTGGTCGTCTGAATAAACTCCCCTTCTGCCTGATAGTGTACGATTTCTACCCTACATGTTGTTCATTACCTGAATGTAATTGTTTTATTTTTAATTTATCAAAGACATGTAGTCTCGAAAACTGATTTTATCTGCTTTATCTACTGATAAAGTCTCCATCACAGTTTGTCTATTCATAACAAACATATTTTCTTTTAAATACTTTAAATAGCTTTGTTTCAGTATCACTGGGGGGACTGTTTACTTACTTTTAACAGGGTTCAATGTTAATGTTTTGGTCAGAAATCTACTTGCCCGAACTCCCTTTTTACTTGCTCCTGTGCAAACTGTTTTATTTATTAGCACTTATCAAATAACAGCCAAGACTTAAGTTAACTGTCATGTTAAATCTCTAAAATGTCAGAAAATAGTGAAAAATGGTCATCTAAGTTTCTCAGAGTCCGAGGTGATGTCCGATGTTTAATGTCTTGTTTTGTCAGTCTACAACCCGATGATATTCAGTTTAATATGATAATAAACAAAGATCGGCAGGAAAAAAGCATCTTGTGCCATTTTTACTTGAATACCAGTACTATTAAAGTGATGGCGACACCAGAGTACTTTATTCAATACCTCACCAAGCAGGCAATCCTCAGTGTTTAGCCCTGTTGTAACTCCCAGCATTTTCCTTCCAAATAGTGTCCTTTTTGAGGACATATCCCAATAAAATGGATGCTGTGAATCATGTAAGATGTGCTTCTTCTAAACCATATAAATTAGTCTCTCTTCGTCCATGTTGACTGGAGGGCGAACACAAACATCAAGGGTGTCAGCGTTGATTATGATCAAAGAAAATAGGTTTGAGGAGAAGCGAGCATGTGGAACTTCACAGAAATAGGACCAGGGTGAGCATTTTTTTTCAAACGAGCGACTCATTGCTTGGCTTGTTAGCTGATGCATAGAGCAGGTAAGGATAACTTGATTGGAGAAAAAAAACTTAAGCAGTGTGATGTTAGCTCTTTTGCATCACTTATAGTTTTAAGCAGTGTTACACTGGCTGCTGCAAAAGCTGGAGGAGGAAAAGAAGAATAGACGGTGTAAACATCTTAACTGAAGACCATTTTTATATTGACTACATTTTGGAGGACTGCTGATGAGAGATAGCAGTGTGTCTCATGACTGAAATGATGCTAAGGCCTAATGCTAGAACCTACATGTTAAGTCTTAGTCTCCCATACTTTTTCTGAAGTAACTCAAACCCTGTTGTTGTTTCATTTATCCCACTGAGGTGCTGTAGTTGCACAGCACATGCAGATTGAGTAAAAACAGCCTCCAGTAAAATTGCACATAGTTTTATAATTATTATTCAGAATTCTTGTGAATTATATTGGTTCCTTGTGACCCGCTGGCAAATGTTCGGGTATCCCCTGCCTACACAATGCAGATTTCTAAATATTCTAAAAATTGCCTTTGCACGGGTTGGGTTTATGTTTGCTAGGCCTCAGAGAAGCACACACTGCATTTTAGTGAGAAGCACTAAACGAGTTTGCCTACAAGGCCAAGGCAAGTTTATTTGTATAGCACATTTTAAGTCAAAGTGGTTTACATAAAACATAAAAAGCATCAAGGCAGGAAATGTAAAAGGAACAGAAAAGCAACACAATTAAGAGTTAAATAGAAAATAAGAACAAGATAAAACAGGAAAGTAAAAGTTACAGGGCAAGGAAACTTACATTAAGGGGTAGATTTTTCAGGATCATCATATTTGTCCCAGAAAAAAAAGAATTGGACTTGATACTCCCTCTTAAATTAAAGTGAGCGGAAACCTGTGCCGTCAGCAAAATTTCTCCTTTGTGTTGGCTTGACATTGCCACCCGTGACGACAATGCCCCCCGTCAGTCAGGCGCCCAGCATGATGATCAGCAGAGCGGAGCCTTGGCATTAAAAAGGGATTCTGCTGTAATCCAGTCAATGATTGGATACTGGCAGACATTCTGCGCTCTATCCTTCCCAATAGGTTGTGGGGATGCCAAATGTTCCAGGTGACAGCTGCGCAGCCATGGTTATCCATCCTCCTCTAAATGACCTTACGAGGCTTGGAAAGATGGTCTGAACTGTGCATTAATGTCTCAGCTGCATATTTTCTTTAAAGTGATGAAGGATTTATTCATGTTATGATCTCTGAGCCTTACAGATGACATTTGTGTCTGGCAGTTGCATGGGACTGTACGAAGAAAGCTTATAGAGATCATGATGCAGGATCAACAAGTCAGGGCCTGCATGTATGAAATATCTCTGCTGCTGCTGCCAAAAAGTTTGGAAATCCATGTGGCAGTGTGTAGTATGTACCTCGATTAATGATCCAATTTAATGCAAATCTCTTGCTGCTTAACTTCATGAACTGCATGATGTTGAATGGATCTCTCATTTCAAAGATTCTTGATGTATTCCGCCCCTGTTTGGTGGCACATTTCTTTCTTCCAGCTCCTTGAAGGAATTGTTTTTTACAGCTAGAGGGGAAAACAGTGGGTTGCCTTTTATAATAGGAATTTGAGTCATGCGCTCTTTAGCAAAGAGCTGTTTACTCTTTTTACCTCCTGTCAACCACTCCCTCCTCTTTTCATTTGCACAATTACTCTGCTCAATAGGCCTTTAGCCATGCCGTCAGTTACGGATTTGTTCTTAATATCCCTGCTTGATTAAATCAAACAAATTCCGTCATCGACTCTCACTCTTTATCCCGTTCCGTCCTCCTTCAGAGGGAGTCACAGGCCTGAAGGAGCTCGCCTTCCTGAGGGATCTCGCCGAGCAGAACTCTGTGAAATACGGCGTCGACCGACTGTCCGACCGAGACCGCTCCTCTGTGGCGTCCTCGTCTGGGTCGGCCGGAGCTTCCATGATGCCGGTGGTAAAAGGAAGCATGATGGTGCTGAACCAGCTGAGCAACCTGGAGACAACAGTGGGCCGCTTCTACATTAATCTGCCCAACCGCATGATCGACCTGGCACGCTTCAGCCTGCCCTACGCTGACCCCATGGGAGATGGTGAGTGGTTTGGTAACAACTGGGCAGAGTGTGTGGACCAATATTGAATGACATTTATATGTTTGGCCAGAGCGGCAAAGACTCTCATTCAAGAACACAAGCTTCGATCAATTGAATATTAAACTGAATGGTCATAGATTCATATGAGTTGCAAATCCAAAAAATATGAAGGAAAAGTTTGAAGTTTTAGGATATACTTATGTACTTATTTACTTTTTTGGCAAAAGGTCGGTGAGAGCAGAGAACGACACTGCTCTAATACAAGCTTAATACAAAGCTAGAGCCAGCGGACAGTTAGCTCAGCTTAGCATAAAGACCGGAAACGGGGAGCAGGTGGCCTGGCTCTTGTCTAAACCAGGGGTTCCCAAGGTTTTGATGACTGAGTGCCTGTTTAGGGACAGAGAAAGATTGGAAGGTTGATCCAAAGGCACTGGAGCACATGCGCGGACTGAAGCGACAAATCTAATATTTTCGACACACTCTGCATCTTCATCAGGCCTAACATGTGTCAAAACATTTAGAGAGCCAGCAGAGAGAAATCCTTGAACTTGTTGTAAGATATGTGATTTGATGAATTCATTGAGCACCGAATTCACCTGTTTGCATCACTTAATCTGTCCTCAAGTATGAGGGTTAGGGTTAGGGTTTTTCTCTTCAACCATATAGACTTTTTCCGGGGTCGCTTTTCCGTCTGACTTCCACAATAAACTGCTGAGTTGTCTGCTGAGAACTTTAGCTGACAGAACTAGCATTGATAACGCAACATAATTCCCAGCAAGCCGCACTTTGTGAGCCCCTTGGTCTAAATGTGAAAAAATCAGCTTAGCTAACAAACTGAGGCCACAGACAGCTCTCAATCAAATATTATGTTCATATAAACTAAAGATGCACAGCCTCTTGTAAGCTTTAATTATGTTAAAGACAAAAAAAAGCAAAAAGGAGAAAATAACTGAAATTTTATAATCTTGTTCTGAACACCATAGCTTCTTTCTGACATACAGCCAGTCATAATGTGTCCGTCATCTTTAAATGTAGGACCCCGTGCGGATCTGGTACCCACAGTAAATTGTACTCTGCACAGAAATGAATTAAATGAGCTCAACAGAAATAAATAGTAAACATACAATGAGCTCAAAAAGATAGGATAGTTAAACTAACCTGAGATGTTGCATTAACTTTTCTTATATTCTCGTTCTTGTTTCTCCAGGGTTCATTATGACCGTGAGCCGGCCGTGTTACTTTGGTAACCTGCTCCTGGGCGTGGTTGGAGTCGATGTGAACCTGGCCTACATCTTGGAGGATGTCACCTATTACCAAGACTCGCTGGCTTCATACACATTCCTCATTGACAACAAAGGTCAGTCGCTCGGAGACAGACGAGGTGGCAGCGATCGTCTCAGCGCAAACATTTTCATTGGGACCCGACTTTCCCACACTTGCCCACACACCATGTTCATCGCGTAAGAATTAGCAGGATAATCTGCCGCAGTGCAGGAAATGGTGCCTTTTCCAGCTTGTGGTCAGCCACATGAACAGTGTTTGCAGGTGTACAACCAAATACGGCTTTAAATCACGGCAGCCTGTTTTCCAAGTAAAGTTTTCTCCATGTGCAGTAATAACAGGTCTCCTGGGTAAGACAACAAACACAGCAGAACAAATCAGTCGCTCATAGATTTCTAAGCCCAAAACAAAACAAACAACAATCAGGAAAAATCCAGCTATGACCTACCGGTCCGACAGACTCCAGTGGTCTACAAAACATTCCTGTGTGTATTTAGGGTATCAATCTTTATTAGTCATGGTCTTAGAGAAACACTCCAAATGGCTGGAAGAAAGTGTATTTTGGTGTTCTTGTTTCACATACAAGTGGAATTACACTTTATTTTGTCTGTCTCAACTTCCTCCATAGCCATTATGCCTTATTAGACTTAATTGACATCTTCTTGGTAGCACTGGCACTTCTTTGGCATTTCATCCTCTGTGGAGCCATGCCTCAGTGCGTTGCCACAGCACAGGGCGGTAGTGCTCATGTCCGGCCCTGGTTTGTTTTGGCCTCAGCTCAGGGGGTCTTGACTTAAAACCACTGGTGCTGTACAGCAGGTAGGTTGTGCTTTGCAGGCCCGGACAGCAGAGACATTAATGAACAGGGTTTTGCTAGATGGCACTGTAGCCTCAGAATCCCTGTACTGACTAATATTAGCTGCAATAACCGAAACCAAAGCAGGAGGGTCTGGGGGTCCTCCCCCTGCATTCAGATAACTTTTAAAGAATGAAAGTAACAAAATAAGTACATATTTTTTGTGAACATATGTCAAAACAGATGTCAGGGGCCACAACATTTAACCTTATTTAGTCCAATTTCAAATTTGATTACACTAACACAGAAAATGGATATTTTACTAATGTTTTTCTTGGGGTATCTTAGTTAGAGGTGCCCCTTTCCTTTAAAACTTTCTGTAAGAAATGGATATTTTTCTTTCCAGGACATCTGAAATTTGTTTTCCATTTCTCTCTCTGTCTTCTGACTCACTGAGGAGGATGAGGAATGAGCATGGATTTATTAAGAACAACTGTATAACTGTATAACGGGTGCAAGCAGCTCTTTTCCGTGTTACAAAATGACATTTGATGTAGCTGTTTCGTTGTCCGGGTGGGAACCGTAGACTTTAGAGTCATAGGGCTGAGGCCTACACTGCACAGTGCCAGAAACATGTTGTGATAATGAAGAGAAAAAAAGGTGTGAACAAATCTCTGGGGGGAAACCTTTAATTTTCTTCTGCTCTGTATTCCTCCACAAAACTTAACACTGTTTGCTAGCTAGCTAAAAACTTAACAAAATGTTACATTGTTTGTTAGCTAGCTAGAAGTTTAACAAAACATTACATTTTTTGCTTGCTACATTTGCCACCAGACTAACTAGCTAAAAGGTTAACAAAACTTTTTTTGCTAGCAACAAAGCTAGCAAAACGTTACATTGTTTGCTAGCTTGCTATAAAGCTAACAAAACTTTTATTGCTTACTAGCCACCTAAAAAGTTATTTTTTTTAAAAGTTAAATTGTTTGTTAGCCTACTTATGGTGACTCAGCAGAGAGGAAAACCCTGTTGGTTGAATTAACGGAGTCTGCCCCTTAACTTTCTTTGAGGAATTTGGTTATTTTGTTCAATCTATCTTAAAAAGAGCCAGACTTTCTCAAGTGTAGGTTTAAAGTTAATACCAGATTGCGTTCAAAATCAGTCTAGCTTTAGAATTAAAACTAAAGCGAGGTTTAAAGAAAGGTTTAAGCTTAATCTTTCTTCATTGTAAGCTGGTTTTAAAGTTTGGTGCAACAAAATTTTCAGTTAAACTATTATTTAATCGGGTTTAAAAAAATTAATCCTTGTTGGTGCAGCCCGGCCTTGGTATTAAAATGTAAACCGGCTCTTTTATTGCATTTACAGGTAGCACACAGTCACATCTACATTTGCAGGAAGTAAACTCATGTGTCCCAGCTCAGAGTTGTTCATCTTCATCTCTTCTAAGCCCCAACACAAAAGAGAACAGTGAAAACACCACAAATAACCATAAGTAAAACTGGATACTTTCCAAGCCTTAAAGGAAATTAAACTAGACCTAAAAGCTTACAAGCAGACAGTGGGGAGGGCAGTTACATCAAACATGACTGACAACAAACCACACAATAGCCAGACATGATTTCTGTCTGGTTTTTGAAGCCGGGAGGCAGTGCTATGCTAATATGAGGCGAGAAGAAGAGGTGATTAAAACAAGCTGCAACAAGACAAAGTAGAGATGAAAGATTGCATGATGTGTAGAGGAGATGAGGAGGATAGCAGAACAAAACAAAAATCATGGACAGACTAAATGACATTTTCTCACCTGGTTTAAATAAGTATTCAGCATCAGGGTTTTTCACCATTAAATCTAATTTATTTCAAGTGCATTCTTGCAGCTGTGTGAGTTTTGCTCAATTCAATGAGTCTCTTTTATTTCCACCCTAAAATGTTTGTTATTGTAATAAATATGCCATCAAATTATAGCTTATTACTGGACCATGCTTATTAGTGCGGCGGCTCTGTAAACATTGACAAATGAGTCCCATTAAAGTTATTAGCTCGCATTTAAATGGTCTGCTGCCAATTAGAGTGTAGGTAAATATGATTAGGTAAATACACCGCTGACAAGAGGCTTCCGGACCTGGAACTAAAAATAACAGATGAGTAAATTGGAAATATTTGTGCATGGGAGGTACTGGGGCATTTATCTTGTGACTTTTTGAATCCGTGTGTTTATCAGAATTAAGCAAACCTGCACCTAAAGTGGAATATGTATAGATTTATGCATGATTTATATGAATGTCCTGGTCCCCTCTCTGTGCACTGTAGTTTGCTGTATGAGGACAGAGATGCCTTGTCTCATACAGCAGATGGATTCTCCGTAAAGAGCGCGAGACTCCACACCTGCTGCTCCTCTGACAAACCAACACACTCTCTTTTTCAAATATACCCAGTGTACCAGAACTGCATGAAGAAAAACACATGATTTTGTTTGTTTACTTCTGTCAAAACAGATGGGCTTTTCAATCCTGTATCTTGAGAGCTTTTTGTCTCTCCTGCAATGATTACTGCTGCAGATAAGAGCTGTTTATCTCAGCGCTGCACTCCTTCGCACCGCCAGAGTACTGCTTGATACCGAGCTTCTTCAGATACTGTTGTCTTCCTCGGTGGAATTTAAGTTTTTCGATAGAGAGCGGCATTAAAATGATTATGATCCACCTACCACCCTCAGATGTTAGTAATTCTACACTGCAAACTAGCAGACAGGCAGGAGCTCTGTGTTTTCCTGACTTTGAAATGTATTTTCTTTCCTTCACGCTAAGGCTTTTGCTTAAATGGTTTGATAAAGTGACAGCTGTACCTTGGCTAAGATGTTTGTTTGACTAACTTTGGAGCAGTTATTGCACATTCAGTTAATGTATGGAAACAAGTCAATCAGACTTAAAGTGTCATTTAGGCTGATCCATACTCAGAAAGACTAATCTGCTTATTGGGAGCAATACATCATTACCTTCACCAAGGAGGTTATGCTTGTTAGGATTATGGAAAAAGCTACTGGCCTGATTTTCATGAAACTTGGGTGTAGCTTTAATCAAGATGATTCAAATCACAGGGCGGATACCCAAATTATTATTCACTTTCTTTGGGGCCTCAGAAATGGTCAAGATTTCAAAATTACTTAAATTTTGTCAAGTAGCATCTTTTATACGTACTTAGAGTTATGTACGATAATGCTTATCTATGATGTCCCCTGACTCAATCCTCACTTCCTCCCTTGTTGTATTTAAAGTTATAAGTATGTAGTATAGTATAAATATACACTCTATTCTGAACCATTGTGATATCTCACCTCAGCAACTTGATAAAGGTTTTGAAAGCAAAATTGCTTGATACACAACTTCAGGTGCTCAGCGTTTTCGTATTTGTTGTATTTTGCACCTCATCATGCACTACATATTTTCAATGGGAGACAGTTCTGGACTGGAGGCAGGCCAGTTTGGTACCTGAACTCTTTTACTGTGATTATCATGGGCGCTAACACACCCCCATACATGCTGGCTTTTGAAGTTAGTGCTGGCAACAATCTGGATGGTCCCTCTCCTCTTTAGCCCAGAGGACAAGGCTTCCATAATTCCAAAGAAAATAATCTGACACGTAGACTTGTCAGACCACAGCACACTTCTCCACAGTCTAATAACAATGCCAAAAAAGTGAAAAATGGTCTTTATAATTTCTCAGAGGACAAAGTGACGTCTTCAGATTGCTTCTGTTGTCCATACAAAAGTCCAAAAACCCAAAGACTCTTCAGTTATTTGCCTAAATGAAAAGAAAAGCAGTAAATCCTCATATTTTTTTTTACACTGTACCCAGCAAATTTTTTGGCATTTTTGTTTGAAAAATGGCTTTTATGATTAATTGATTGTCAAAATCGTGGGCATTTACTTTTTCTTTGATTGATCGATCGACAAAATGTGCGGCAGAATCTTTTTGCCTCACTTTGATACCCGCTGAAATCCAAGCTTTACTTGCCCTTGTTGTTGTAAATTTAAAACTTGGCTTTGTCTCTAATCTATGTTAAAAAAAAAATAAAAAAATGACAACACAAATTGACCTATTTATAAGACTATAATTTGTGTGTTAACTGGTAGGGAGTGAATGGAATAATAAACAGTAATGATAAGATGAGTAATTGTGTAGTATGACTGCACTTTCTTCTTTGTGGCCTTGTTTGACAGTCACCACAAAGTTCCCTGTTTGTCTGTAATAGTTATTTTAATGTTACTGGCAGATCCAGTTTTCCTTAATTGGTCTGTGTTTGTTACTGTTCTAGTATGTATAAGCACTAATTAATGATGTTGCTGTTGTCCACTCGTTGTTTGATTTCCCAGGTTACACCCTGATGCATCCGTCACTGACGCGGCCGTACCTGATGACAGAGCCTCCGCTGCACACTGACATCATCCACTACGAGAATATCCCAGGATTCCCTGCTGTCCGACAGAACATCCTCGGGTAAGAAAGGACGAGGAGCACTCAAGATTCAAGATTCATTGCCGTGTCAGCATGGTTGATTGGACAAAAAAATAGAACAAGTCACTCTTAGAGCACAAACGCAGTATATAAAGTATAAAACAGATAATATCCAACCCAACAATAATCAGTAAACGCATAAAATCTGACACGCAATAATCATAATAGTATAAAAGAAAGGGTCAAATAAAATCCAACAGGTAGGAACACTGTAAATAAAACACTAGCACCTGTAGGGAAATTAGCAGCATTAGAATTCCTCCTGTCAGTTTTTGTTGTTTAATGCCGTGTATTTCTTGCAGCCTCCCTCTGGGCAGTCAGGTCATTGCTGTGCCGGTCAACTCCTCTCTGTCCTGGCACACCAACCGACTGAGAGACAACAGCAAAGACGCATACAACGTCAGCTACGCCTGGAAACTGGTGGGTGTTTTGTATAGACTGTGTAGAAACTAAACATCTGACACTTGTTCACTGGTGACATTTACCTTCACACTCCAGACACCCACAAATGAGTCGGTCTAATCGAGACTAAAAGGGAAAGCAGGTTATATGAGACACTTCTTGATAGTTAGTGTGTTTACCTACAGCCAGGGTGACCAGATGTCCCGAAAAATTCAGGACCGTCTCGAATTGTAAGCACTTGTACCCATATCCTGTCCTTTTTGTCCGCAGAATTAACCATTATATTAATAGATAATGAACAACATACACATTTGTGAAATATTCTAATCAGATCAGTTATGTAGGCTGTAATTTCTATTTCTAGTTATTGAAAAATATCCTGTTCATACATATACTGACAAATAGAATATCAAAACAAAAAAACAAAACATCAAGAGAGGGAAGAGAAAGAAAACATGAATGCAGAAAAGCATTTTAAAACAAAAGCTATCTCCAAATTTAGTCCTTTTGAATTTTTTGCCAAAAGTGAGGGAAGGAATGCACCTTGATGAGTCCAGACACGTCTCCAAACAAACTATCCACTAACACTAGATCATCTGACAGATGCGCTCTGACACAAAGCCGAAAACACTGCTGCCCCTCTCAGCCCCTGAAAAGTTGACATTTGGAGAGCAGTGCCTTTCACTGTACGGCGAGGACATGCACATGTGGCCGTGCATTTAAATCCACACATCTCTATCCACCCATTCGTAAATCACATACACACACAGACACGTGTTTTTATCAAAATATGTACAACAATTATTGGTGTGTTTTGACTTGTCTATTACACTCATTAAACTATCTTAAATAACTGTTTGTTGATGTCATTTGACCTGAGACAGATCACAGAGAGTGCAGCTGTCACTGCGGCAGGAATTTGTGATTTAAAAAAAAAAAATCTTAAAAATATATTTGTAAGTTCCAACAGCTGGATGACAATCTGAGCTGCTGAAAATACATTTAAAATGACTGTAACATACCTGTCACCTGTGCCAGGACACTGTGTGACTGATTATCTTCATATTAATAACAAATGATGTTGTTGTAAATTTTTCTATTTTAATTTTTAATCTGAATTTCACCCATTTTCATCTGGTCACCCTACCCACAACAGATGCTGGTCGACACGTCCTCAGTTTACACAGGCAGCAGGAGTACTGGTGTAGAAGGGTCGGCAATGTACTGCAGTGGACAGGGTCAACAGCAACGCATGTTTCAGGCACCTAAAAGTGTCCCAGTAACACTTTAAGTGTACACTATATATTTACAATAGTTTCACCACTTTACCCTCCCACCAGACATCCTTTTCTGACAGGAAAGCGTTATATTAGCCAAATATCCAACCAAATCAAACCCCATGGGTGAATTGCTGGTAGCGGTGGCTAAAATATGGTTAAACTGATCCTGTCCACAGCAGTCAACAGACATTTACTGTAGGTTTTATGCTGACGATTGATAAGTACCTCATACAACCCCACTTCAAATAATCTGAACTGTCCCTTTAAAGATTTTATATAGTACATATACATATATATGTTTAGTGCATCATGTTTTTCTAACAATTTATGGTCATTTTAAAGTTTCCCAGAGAAAAAATAATATAGGACTACAAAGAGGAGTCAAATAAATGATGCAGTAGGATGAAATATTTTGCTGCCAGAGGATAATTGTAAATTAACACATGTGAAGGTTGAAATTATAATCTGGCAATTGCTTATTTTTTCCTCGCTTGAATGCCAGTTTTCCTCAGTAAATGTGAGCAAAAGGATCGTATATTTAAAGCAGAACAAGCACTTGCACGGTCACCCCAGAGACAAATGATGATCTCTGGCTGCAGGCCAATGAGCCATTGTCGTGGTGGGAGAATAACTATCTCATATACTTTTTTTCTCTCTATCTCTTCCATTTCTGTCTTTAGCTCTTCATCATTACTGCACCGCTGTCTGACAGCAATGTGGAGATTTATGCTCCCCAGCCTTTATGTCTCCACCAAACCTCCGCCACCTTAAATTAGTCGGTGTAATAAAAACCAAGTGCTCCCACACCCAGAAACTGTCCGTCCCCTCGAATCTGCTTTTCCTCTCAGGCCCACAAGTGTCATGTTTTAGGAGCAAATGGCAACAGAACGGCAATAACATCACACCATGTTGAGTCTTTTTGCTTTCTGACATTTAGATTCTTGGCAGGAGCAAAAATATCACACTTAATTTAGGCATTTCACTTTTGCCTGTTTTAAAAGCTTTTGACATTTTGGGGTTTTTTTTTCACACAGTCGCTAGAGTTCAAACACGTCACCTTTGCCGTGAGTTTGGCAGCTGTCTGTTTTTCTTTTTCTTTTTTTAAAATGAACTCTCCAGAGCCAGAAAAAAATGGTAAATTGACCTAGAAAGAAAAACCAAGAAGAGTCAGTTGTTTCCCACACCATTCTGTCTTTCTGTAGATCCAAATATTGTCCTTTGTGAGTACATTTTTGTTTTGTGCTTCCGAGCGGAGTTAAGACAAAAAGGTGTCGTCAGAATCTCCCGGGTCCATCTGAAAACTGTTTGACACTTCAGATGATTTAACAATGAAGTCTCAGAATTTGGGTCCAGACCAGCCCTGCATGGTTTATTTAGAATAAGTGGTGTGAAAGCAGCTGTTGGGTCACATTTATCTTGTCTTGAAGACGGCTGTGGCCCAAGAAACACTGGCTGTGACGGCTGACACTAAACACTGGAAAACAGAGCTGATAGGGTTGAGGAGTGTGCGTAATGTCACAGTGTTTATGGATTCTAGTTTGTGCAAAGTACGTAGGAGAGGAGTTTATAAATTACATCAACTGCTAGTATTTCATTTATAAGCAAGACAGTAGTAGACAAACTTAAAATAATTAAATGATAAATCTGTAATATATTTAGTGTAATTTATCATAAGATGACCATGATGTGTCATCAGAGGTTAAGGAAACATGTCAAGTTGAAATATTTGCCACTCTGACAACAACACTACAGCTGCCGAGTCCTCCTTTGAAATATGCATTTCAGGCTGGAATTACTTTTTGTTTGCCCGTTAATTAGAGTTAAAATAAACGCTGAATGTTCGTTGAATGAGTAAATGTTTGTTTATGAGTTGTAGGAAATGATTAATAATCTTTTGGAAGGAGTAGATGTTTATAGCTGTTGTTATTGAGCAATATGTTAATGGAGACTGCCAGGTTGTACGACAGACAGCCACAAAACTCAAAGTCCAGAATGAGTTTTCAGTATAATGAGCTTCACTTTTAATTGACAAACAATTGACAGG
>JAJHUR010092478.1:0-30512 GCA_027495735.1 Lutjanus campechanus
AAGATTTTTTTTAAGTGTAAGTACAATTGCCAGAAGTAAAAAGCTAATGTTACGCTGCTACATGACAATTTCTAAAGCTTAGGCCTTATTCAAGGAATCAAACCCAAACCCACAGATGAGGGACACATGAGTGATTATATGCTAACGCATTTCTGGGTTTTAGGACTCATTCCCAAACCATGATTTCCCCCTAAACCTGACCGAGCGGGGCTTTCGGTCAGAAAGCCCTGAAGGCCAACTTCTCCCAACAGTGTGGTGAGACTGCTCTCTCAACTGCTTTTGCAAATGTGAAAAAAAGAAACAGTGAACCTCAGTTTATAAACTAACATGTAGGATAAAAAGCTTGATCCTCTGAAAAAAATGGAAATTTGATAAACTGGAGAAAGTCACTCTACTGATCATGAAAAGCTACTAAGTGGACATAGTAGTGTGTTTCTTTTCTCAGCTACGACAATGTTGCATGTCAAGTCAAAGATGAACCAAGAAGTCTGTCCGTAAACTATAATCAATGTGACAGTGGCAGTAGAACAAACTTATTACCCCCAATAACCTAAAAAAGATAAACCCCCATTGTATAAAGCATGCATAGCCCTTTAAACAACAACATAGTTTAGTCACTGCATGGAAATCAGAACTGTTCTAAGAGACTTTCTGCGTCCTGGACATAATAATGCCCTTATGTCATTATTCTTAAAGTAACCCCACTTGTAAAGTACTTGAGTGCTACAAAAGAGATGCTCAGCGACCACAATTGCGTATTCCTCAGAGGCCTGAATGTAAATGGGAACAGCACACAGTGTACGAATATGATTATGGTTCGGAAAAGGGCACCGAGCCTCTGTACAGGTAAGGGCAGTCATACTGTGGATGCAGCTATAAACAAAAACTGATTCTCATGCTGGTTAGAGGAAAAGTCATTTGCAATATTACATTGTCAGTGGAATCACAAAAGCACATACACCGTCTGTTCCTCCTCTCGTCTTTCTGCCCCTTTGTCTCTGTCGCTCTCTCTCACACACACATGCACGCACACAAACACGCAGAGTTTCTGACGGCCATAACTCAAAGGTCATGGACGCCCTGGAGCGTGTAGTATCTTACCACACCTCAGTGGTCCAACACAGCTCCCAGGTGAGAAGGGATGCTGTGGGCTCAGCATGCTGATGCAAGCACGTCTCCGAAAAGACCAGAGCGGAGCAAAGTAATTTGTTTGTGTGTCATTGTCTTTGATTGTTGGTGACTGTGTGTGAGCACTTATGTGTGTGTTTCGATACTACATGCTTTCCTCCCTTTCCTGCTCCAGGTGCCTTTACAGGCGGACAGTGTTATGGCTGCCGCACTTAATCCAAATCACACGAGCATTTGGCGTCCAGACAGAAATCACTGTTCCCCACTTAAATATCAGCTATGAGACGACTGGAGGACCTGTGCTGGTGGACATTAGCATTCAGTGAGCATGTAACATCAAATGATTCTTTACAATTGATTAAAATTGTAAACACGGATGCTCGGAGATGATCAAATGGTTCAGAACAACATCTCTGGAGCCCCAATTGTGTTCCCGCCAACCTTGGATCCAATCCGCGACCAAATGGTTTTGTTCCTGTGTCCCCTTGTCTGTTTTTCCTTTGCTTAAAAAACTTTTTGGGGGACAAATAAAATTGTAGACAAGGTATACAGCAAGGAAGCCATTAGGTAATTGAACACTATAACTCAACCCGGTCCCTGGACAACAATTGTCCAGTCATAGCTTAGCAACTGTGACTTGGCACAGCAGGCCAATCAAGCTTTGTATTCCTCCACATTTCTCCACAATAATCTATAACGTAAGTTGTTAAAATATCCAACTAACTAGCTATTTATTGTAGTGACATATAACAAATCATTATTTTGTGGGGTTCAGCACATCCACTGTGTTTGTAGAAGGGTCATCGTAGGCAATTGAACGATTGTTATGATAACCCTTCTACAAATGCCATGACTTGGATGACTGAGAATCTTCACAGACACTGTGTGGTATTTTCCCACTGGAAACCCCGTCTTGAACTACACCAGATTGTAGGCTAATGTTAGCAGCACTGTCCTGCACTGTTGGATTTGGGGAAGTTTACACTCCAGCAGCCCCAGCCAAACTCATTATTGGAGAGAGCATTATGCTCACTAGACACACTGTTTGAAAATAAAGCATAAATAAAGCATTTATATAGCCTCTTGATATTCCAAGTTATGCTGGGCAGCTAAATAAAGTTAGGTGAGAATGACAAAGGGGGCTGATTTTAATTAAATAGCTATAGCTCCACACTCTAATACAACAACAGTGCAGTTTCTTAGTTGGCACATCTTCTCCTACCCCAATTCCAAAAAAAGGTGGGGCGTTTTGGTCGGACGAGTCCACACTTCAAATTGTTTTTGGAAATGATGGATGCTGCGTCCTCTGGGCTAGAAGGACCGTCAAAAGCTAACTTCAAAAGCCAGCATCTGTGATGGTACGGGGATGTGTTAGTAACCATGGTATGGCTAAATGTCACATCTGTGAAGACCGAATTAATGCTGGAAGGTACAGGTTTTGGAGCAACATGTAATGCCATCCACACAAATAGAAAAGGTGAAGTAACACAGTGGTAAACAGGCTCCTGTTTCAACTTTTTTGGAATGTATTACGAGCATGAAATTCAGAATGAATACAAAAAAAAACCAATAAATTTTATGCAAAATTTTTGGGAAATGGGGTTATACTGCATATGGATCATCAGCTGGGGAGGTTGCTTAATTTTTGCTTGGGACATAGGCTACAGCTTTATCACTCGCTTTTTAGCACAGTATCATGTCTGTAGCTATCAAGTGCATATTTAAGACCAATTTACAGAGTTCTCATTTTAAAACAAAAACATTAAAAAGACAGCTGGAAATGGTGTTTTCTAACTAGCTCAGGAAGCTAGCATTAGCTTAATAATCTAGCTAGCTCCGCCTGATAAAATCCGCTAGCATCGGTACTTATTTCACTATGAATTTCAACTAGTAAATATGTTACAGTTATTACTGTAAACCACAGGCATTATACTACATAGTGGATGAAGCGTCTGAGTTGTCACCTACAGGTGTTTGAAGGGCCGTTTTGAAGCTTACGGTGTGGTGGCTCTGTCCGTCATGATTTCGGCAGTGCCTGACTCGGCTAACCCCCAGCTAATCCAAAAAAGGGCAAAGAGGTGGAGCGTGAGTGGAGTTAAGGCGGCTGAATGAAGTGACTACCTAGCGGCTAGCCATCTGTGATGGTACCCACAGTCACTCAAAGCGGGCACAGCCTTAATCGTGCATAACTTTAAGCCTTCATATAATTTAAACAGCTGAGTTATATGAAAGTTCACCCTCGTACAGTTGTCATGAAGGGGAGAATCAGCTGCAGAGACAAAACCGTTTTTTTGTACCCAGCTGTAAACTTGTTTATTTCTGCTGTAAACTTGGGCATTTTAATATGGGAGTCAATGGGGATTGACTCTTTTATGGAGCCAGCCTCAAGTGGCCATTTGAGGAACTGCAGTTTTGGGCTCCTCCACAGTGGTTTCATTTTTCAGCCCCCGAGTTCAGTGCAACAGTCCAAAGATTTTTTCATAACTTAAACTTTTTCCTAAATCTGTCTTTTTAAAAATTTTTTTACAGTTTATTTTTTGCATCTCTGCCTGGCTCTCTTACCTGATCTTTCCTCTGTTAACTCTCTCTCCGGATCCCTGTCACACGCGCTCGCACACACAGTCATAATCACACATTGTCCCGCGCTCACTTCCCCTCACTCCTTCCCTCTCCCCTTCACCACCTCCTCTCGCCTTGTGAGTAGTAAGATGAGAATGTGCGTTTGAGGGGAGAGGGGAGGAGGGGGTCTAATGTCAGCCCAGGCCATGATCCGCTCTGAGGAGTTGATTTGCTGCGGCTCAGCGCCCAAGAGGCCGATTAGCATTCCGCGGCTAACTCCCCAACTCCCTCATAGCCTACTGTACGGCGGCACAACCGTAAACGTCTGCCTCTGCCGTTCTCCCCTTTCTTTCTCACTTCCTCATTTCTTCTCAGAGAGTCATTCCAGCCACCCCGCATGCCAATAATGAGCTCTACAAATATCACTGTTACACTCACTCACGGCTATCCCGGAGCAGCCCTATTGGATCGAGCAAAGCGCCGTGCCAGTATGGAATAATTGTCAGCAGGAAGAAATGGTCCTTTTCCTTTCCACCTCTGAGTGTGATTTCCTTATTGTGACTGTGTGGTGACTGTTGGCTCACCCCTGGGACAATAAGCTCAGACGGGGGCTGAACTTGTGGCCGTCTTAGAACACTTGCCAAACTCATTGGCATTGGGGCCCTGTGTGCAGCTCCCGAGGTTTGGTGCTTTTCCTCTCACTCAATGAGACAGCCTTAATGATAGGTGTGCCAAGGCGGCGCAGCGACATCGATCGGGAAAGAAATAACCAGATTAGTCCCTCATTGGGTCTGGGAGTACGGATAAGCTTTAGAACTGGGTGTCAAGATGAATTGGACCAGATATTGAAAGATAAACGACAGCTCAGAGTTTTAGATGGAGTTTTGACTGCTGGTGCCAACAAAGGGCAAAGAAATAACAGTCAATCTGCAGGATAAACCTTTGAATAAACACTACTTTTAAAAGCTATTGTCTACTAACACCTGGATACAAGGTTTGTGATACATGTTTTCCTTCCTGTAGGCACAACACAACTGCTTAAAGGGATAGTTCAGATTATTTGAAGTGGGGTAAAAGAGGTACTTAGATGGTCAGTGTATTACCTACAGTATTAGTATTAGTATTAGTATTTGCAACGCTTTACTTTGCCGTCTGTCAGCCTTTTCTGTCTGGAAACTGAAATTAGATAAACCAAATGTCACTCTCTCCAAACCAACCAAACTCCACAGGTGAAATCAGTGATTTTACCTTGCAGAACACAGGAGTGGCTGGTCTACTGCTGCCTCAATCTGTTAGCTTGTTTGCATTATTGTGTGACTTTAGTGAATCAGAATTACCCTTTTAAACTACTGAAGTCACACAATAATGCAAACAAACGAACACATCGAGGCAGGAGTAGACCAGCAGCTCCTGTGTTCAGCAAGCTAAAATTAGTGATTTTGCCTATGGAGTTTGGTTGGTTTGGAAAGAGAAATATTTGGCTTCTATAACAGGGACTTCAAATGAGAAAAGGCAGTTTTTTTTTTGTTTTTTTTTAAAGTGGCAAAAATACTTTTTGTTGCTGACCCCTGTCCACAGCAGTTTATTGCTTAGCCTCTGTACTGGTACTGAAATCTGCTTCTACAGACTGGGGGCGTGCTGAAAGGCATTTACTGCAGGTAATATACGGACTATCGATTAGTACCTCATACAGCCCCACATTAAATAATCCAAACTATCCCTTTAATGGATATTATTTTGATGCCAACTCCTTCCAGCTTGACTTGAATGCAGCTCTTTGGATAAAGTCCAAAAGAAAGTGCATTTATCTTTAAGACATCATTGCTTGAGCATGTGGCAATTCACCGTCACTTATGCGAGACATATATCTCGTAGGCAAATTGATATGGAGTGCTCCTTTATTGAACTAAAGCAGGAACAAACTTTAGGTTTATTGAATACACCCCAGGTGTTCAATAACCGCCAGACCCCATCAGACGGCAGAAGCTCTCTATTGAGCAACACAGATTAAGTTTCTTGACTTAAGCCTCTCCAGCTGAGAACAAAGATATATACCTGAATAATGTTGAGGGGAGAGGTTTAATGAAAAATAAGATAGAGAAGAATGAAGAGAGAGGACATATTGGCATCTTATTGGCATCTTGCAGCGCCTGGCCATTAATGTATGCTTTGACATGGTGGATGGGATGCATAGGCTCAGATAAATAATCCTAATAAAGAATACAAATTTACAAATGCCAGATTCAAGCAAAAGTGCTCAATCATCCGCTCCCCCCACTTTGCTTTCCTTGCGCAGGTGCAGTATGAGTGTCCCAGCATTGTGGGCAGGCATTAATTCACCTGAGCACTGTTGCTTTATTCTTTCATACATCAAAATAAAGAAGGGAGTGTGTCTTTTTTGTCTGCAAGTGTATATTTACAAATGAGCGCTTTTAATTTAAAAGAATGACCCAATTCTCAGGTGGTGTCAAAGACATGATGACTAATGCTTTGCCTGGAGACTCGCTGCAAGTGATTGGTTTTCTATTGCATCAAAATCAGAGATTCATAGATCATGATAAAGTGGTGCGGCCGGGACAATGCTTCATTAATGGCCAGAAAAGGGACGCGGGCTTGGGGAGTGTTTCTGAAGTAACACCCTTTTTTCTCATCCGCAGCTCAATAAGGCTGCAAAATAAGGCCGCCTTCAACTTGGCAGAAATTTGAAGCAAACACAAGGTGAAGGGCAAATTTTCAACAGAAATGGCAAACTTTTACTTCGGAAAATACACAGAGTGTCTGCAGAGGAACAGTTCTGCTTGGAATGTTATAAAAGAGCTCACATGGAGCTGATCACTACACTCTTAAAGGTAAAAGTGCTAACTAGAACCAAGGGAACTAAGGGTTCTTTGATTCGGCCACATAGGAGAACCCTTTTTGGCTCTTGGTAGAACTTTTTATAAAGGTTCCAATTTGGAAGTTTTTCAGAGAGAAGAACCCAATGTAAAGGGTTCTGTGAAAGTTTTCACTCAGAACCCACAATGAGGGGTTCTAAAAGGGAGCTATGGTGCAGTGGTTCCACCCAGAACCCTCTTCTGGTTGAGGGTTCTATCCGAAAACCTTTCCACCTTCTTAGGACGCCAACAAGATCCCACCCAGGGGGTTCTACTAAGAATCTTTTTACTTTTTGCAAGTATTTTATCTAGAATCCAGCCAAGGGGTTCTACGGAGAACTCTTTTTCTATTATGGTACAACACCTCTTTGAAACTTTCATTTCAACAATCCTTGAACTTCAACTCTTTCTTCCAAAAAGGGTTTTTTAATCAAACCTTTATTCTTAAAAAGAACCCTTGACGAGTTTCATTCAAGACCCACTATGAGAGGTTCTCAATGAGAACTACGGTGAATTGGTTCCACCCAGAACCCTCTCTGGGGGTTCTATCAAAAACCTTTGGACCTTCTAAGAGTGCTAACAAGAACCCACCCACCCGCTCTGCCGAGAACATATTTGAAGGGCCTCATCTAGAACCCTCCCAGGGGGTTCGACCACAAACCCTTTCATATTCCAAGAGTTTTATCTAGACCCCATCCAGGGAGTTCTATGGAGACCCCTTTTATATTATGGTTCAAATCTTTTTTTTAAAACTTTCTTGAACTCTTTCTTCCAAAAAGGGGTCTTTGGAAGCAAATGGTTCTATGTGGAACCTAAGCCCTTTAGGAAGAACCTTTTTGGAACCTGTATTTCTAAAAGTGTACAGGACAGTCCTCTTGCCTGTCTTTTTGTGGTCATTTTATCTTTCCCCCAGCAGCAGCACGGCTCAAAATCCTTAAGGGGAACTCTCTTTGGCGTGATCCGTGCCCCTACTGTCTGTATGTGTCTTTAATAAAGACGCTTTCCCCACTTCCTGCCTACTCCCCTCTGATTCACAGCTCTATTTACAGTTCCTGCATGGCCCTGCCAAATCAGGGGCCTTCAAATTGGGTAGTTAAAGGAGCTGCGGGCGGAGAAGCGCATTTTATCACCAGATATGCCCAGAAATCAATGCACCCTCTCAAATGGCTGTCTCTTTATGGACCGTCAGGGAAATATGAGTGGAAATGGAGAAGCGGGAGGGCAGTGATGTGATATAAGTGAAGGCCTTCATTCAGAGTCTTGCCTCCCGGTTCAAAACAGACATTAACACGAAGGGTCCCATTGGTTAAAACTCCCCTCTCTCTGAGTCCATTGTGTGCAGTCGTGCAAGATTTTGTACCTGATTACTGGACATAAAATCTCCAAAAAAAGAGTTCACAAAGTTGAGCTAAGCCAGAGTGTAAGTGGCTTTCAGAACATTTACAAGCAAGCTTATAATGTGATTATAACCAGATAAAGAGCATTTCACATCACTGCAGCTGGTGTAAACACCATATGAAGAGATAAAACTGTGCTGGCTTGGAATAGGAGTGATCAGGGAGAAGGCTTAGAGTGACCAAGTCCATGGAGCAGGGAGGAGAGAGCCACTTACAACTCTGATGCAACCCTTTTTATTGAATTTAATAAAATTTAATTTTAGGCTGAAAATATTGCATTAGAATTTTAAGTGCTCTTTTCTCCCGCCTTATAATGTAAATATCATAACCTGGTTAACTCGGACAAATTTAGGTTTAAAAGTAGACAAAAAACAGATTAGAACAACTACAGAAAAACACTTTCCAGTATGTGGAATGAGACAAGTGTACTCTGATCAGAAGGTGGGACAACATCAGTTATCTGTCTGTCTGTCTGTCTGTCTGTCTGTCTGTCCAAACCGTCATGAATCACTGTTGGGGGGGAAAAAAAACTGTTTTCTGATCTTCACAGGAATGGTATTTTAGCACAAAAAAACAAAAACTTGGTTAGGGTGTGGGGAAAAATAATGATTTGGGTTAAATTAACTGACCCTTCCTAAATCCCACCGTTTTTTGCTTTGTGTTTCAATAACAGTTGAGCAAACTTCTTGTTACTTCTACTTGTTTTAAAGTCAGTGAAGTTTTAAATGTGTGTCTCGTTATTTGCCTGAAATAAGGTCTGTGGTTAACACATGCTTAAGAGATTGTCACATTTTGTTCTGCAACATAAAATACACCAGCAAATACCCCATTTGTAAGTTTTAAAGTTTTTAGATATCTTAAAAAAGGCAGTTGCTAACAAGTGACTAAATGAAACTAGCTAACCGGTGGGGTGGTCATGTGACTGTGGGGTAGCTCGTTTACAGTCCGACTGAGCTTTCTATTTCTGGCGCTCGCATTTGCATTTCAAAAGTCTTAAGAGGTGGTCATTTGTATAGATTATTTTGCTGAACAAAATATGGTAGTAATCCAAAATTAGTAGTAATCCTCCAGGCTTTTTGTGGAGAGAACCAGAGTGATGGCTCCAAAAATATGTCATCCCTGCAGCACTCTATACAGGGTCTTATTTTAAATTAATGTTAGCAAAATGCTAGTTAACTAGCTAGTTAATGATTGATGAAGATAGGCTAGTCTCTTAAACATCCCCCAGCAACATCCTTTAACCATATACAAAATTTGGTTTTCTTTTCAGTATAGACAAACTTAGCACATAGTATATCTACGTATGGGAAACATGGAAGAAGAAAATTGATCAAGGTATCAAGCTTGGTGAATGGTCATTAGAACACAAAGTGAAAATGGACAAAGCTTAGGAAGGTTCAGTTACTTGGTTATGTTGTTAATTTAATTAAGGTTAGGGGTCTTTTGTCAACATGGTTAAAATGATCATTTCTTGGTTCAATTTCAGGAACAATAATGGTCATAGCTCCAAGAAAATAATGTTGACTCTTGATAAGAAATGGGACACGGTTGGTGTTCTTTGTCACAATCATCCAACCACCTTCCTCTGCAGACTCAAATTAGTATTTTGCTCGACAGTTGTTTCCTGTTTGTATGTTCTAATGACAGTGGTAGCACGCTGTCAGCACTTTGGTGAGTTTTTAAAGTCAAAGCAGTTAAACTCACATCAATCACACGTGCCACCTCTCCACATGAACACCTGTAAAGCGTTCATGTACTTGATCTGTGCGTTGCCACCGCCTAAATGCTGTTACTTTGGGCCCGTGGAACAGGCGCATCGACTCAGCGGCAACCTCCTCTTTATTTAGAGTCCCGTCTCCCTGGTTCAGACCCAAGGTCATTGCATCACGCCATGGACGCTGGCTGCCAACAAAGTAGCCTATCAGTCATCAGCCTTAATGAATAGGGTGCAGTGTAAAAATAGATACAAAGACACGCAGTCAGAATGCAAGCTTTCACAGGCGACGGTGGCATTGACACTTGGCAACTTGCTCCCCTTATTATCAGCCCACATAGCTGTGTCTGCTCATGTCCAAACGGTTATCTTTAGTTTGTTGACGGTTATTATAGTAACCATCTCTGCTGCATGCAGAATGACAAACACCAGCATATGAGGACATACACAGTAAAGTTTGGTACATTGTTCTGTTTGGGACATGGACATTTTGTTTTCCTCAGTCAGCTTGGTCAAAGTTTGGTCTGATTTACTCACAAGTTGTTTTATTTTATCTCTTGTGTAAATTAATCATATATGTGGCGACACTCAAGATGCACAACACATACCATAATCCCTTCATTTTAACCACGTGGGATCACAAATACTCATCTGACACACACAGCACGCAAAGGCTCTCTGACCATCTCCTCATCTTCCAGTGCATGTATAAATATGTATATGGGTTCTGATTGAGTACGACATGTGTGCACATGGTTTCATGCCTGTTCCTTTGCTCTTGTAGGAGCGAAATGTCATCCATCAATAGAAACTCTTTCAATTGAAAGTATGAACTGCTCAGTTTGATTTAAAAGATGAACTTAATACCAGGCATACCAAGCGTGCTCTGTTGGACCTGTAGCCACACCCATCAGTGATGTCATGCTGTACTGACACAGTCTGCACCGCTGCATCACAGCAGCCTTGTGAGATGTTAAACCACTAAAGTGCTTTTGTGAGCAGGCTCTAGATTTGATTGTGTCTTATACACAAGCACAAAGACAGTGTGTGCTGTGTGTAGCGACGCAATAAACTTTCCTGCTTCCAATTTCAGGCTATTGCACTCATTGGCAGTAATATACCAAGATGCAGGTTTCAAAATACTTGTTTGCAAGGTAGCTTTGATAAAAATCACTGATACTGTAGTCCTGATGCAAAGCAGAAAACAACTGTCATTAAACGTATTAAATTTAAGTTTTATAAACAAAGGGCCACAAATAAAGCAGTAGCGTATGCTATATTATTCTTATTACTTGCATGATAAGGTGTATTGGGTGTCTTTGTTACTATGAACCTGTGTGTGCCTTTTGGGTAACCTGGTGAGTTTCTCAAGGTGAGTGAGAGAAGTAGCGGCACAGAGCCACATGAAAATGCTTTATGCAATAGGTAAGTGTGTAGATAACTTCAGGTTGCTACATAAAAGTAACTGAAAGTCCAATTGTTTCCTGCAACAGAGGAGAAAAAAATTGGTCTGGTGTATGAAGTGTATGAAAATCAGAGATTTACCGACCATGGTTCAGAGCCACACATCTGGAAAAGTAACATGCGATCATGTTAATCACTGAATTGGGCTTTGCGGGTTGAGCAACAAATGCGTTGCGCAGCACCAACAACTGCGCTGCCACGTCTCAAGCAGAGAAAACAGGAATAATAAGAACTTGAACCCAAATTGCAGACTGTCTGAGCAGGTGCAGTTCAAAGGATAATTTAATGAACTGAATCGAAAATATAAATGCTTATTAAATGCTAATTTTGTTTGCAATGAATGAAAACACCAGCACTTTGACCCAGAGGAAAGACAAAGCTCAAGCCTACAAACTTTGTCTGTTACAAAGGTGAAGCTCAGTACAAGCAAAGTACAGGTAATTATCTCAGTTAAACCAAAAAGCCAAAAACTACGTCAAATATCTGTGCAATAATACACTGTCTATTCCACCTCAGCCTTGGGGTTTAAATGCAGGAACATATGCATGTCTGAATGCAGGTGAATTCTAACCAACTGGCAAATCTCACTTAATAGTAAGTAGCAAACTGCATTCTAGATCCAGAAAGTAATATTCCCTGTTGCCTGCACAAGCACTACAGCCTCTGAGGATCAGCCGTGTGCTGAAATAGTGTCCTTTGACAGCCTTGTCGCTTCCTTTACTAAACCCAAATTGGTCCTTAGGCTTTAGAGGTACAGGGCGGCAGATGGCCTGCCCCCCTCGCGGAGCGGCTCCACCAGCTTGGGCTAGCACACATGTTCCCTCAGTGCAATTAAGTCTAGCTGACCCCTCAGAGCCCCCTGCATCAGCGGGGTGTTTCCGTCGCGTTCCTCCATGCAGATGCTAGCACCAGCGTGTTCTATGTGCAGACCCTGGCTACGCGTGTCACACTGTGCACATATGGCTGCTCCGTGTTCAGCATGTTTAATAATGCTGACATGTTTTAGGAGACAACATTAAAGGCAGCAGGAGACCTAGACTAAATTGACCATCCGTATGACAAATAAAGCTGTTAGGGCTTTGGTTTGCATGGTGCATGAGTGCTAAAATACATTATGGCTGAGAAAGGTTGTGCATGTTCGTTCTTGTGTTGTTTGTTTGGTTATGCATGGCAGAAAGGTGCTTTGTTCACTTACAGCTCCTAAATCAAATTTCTCTTTTTTTTTGATTGAAAAAACAAATCACTCACCATTTGCAATCTGACTCCTGGAGCAGCATCTCTCTCCCTCTCTCTCCTTGTCCATATGTACAGTAAATATATCTCTTTATTTGCATGCACAGGCTGCACTGAGGCATGACAATAAAAGAAGCAGCTTAATATATCAAAAATCTGTCTGATTTATTGGCATCTGAAGTGTTTGCTAGCAACAAAAATCATTCCCATGCCAAATAGTCTTTGTAAGGCTTGACTGCTATTTACTGTCATGCGTCTCATTTTAGTGTTATGGGTGATTATGATGGGGAGGCCTGTGCAGCCATATATTAGCATGCGCTGAATGAGCTGTGGGACATGATGCCCCGTGACTGTGAGGTAAATGAAAGCTGCTTGCTTATGCAGATGCATTTACAGCCCAACATGAACTGAAAATAGCCTGGAACATTATGCAGAGATGTAGTGCTATGTAGATATCCATATATTTGGTGTATTTATGATTTATCCATCAATCCTTCCCTCCATCCATCTTGTGTAACGACACATCCTTACCTATCAGTCTGTGCAACGATCATACTCCAGTTTTTTTTTTTACTGGTTCCAGTCAGTAAAGCCGTCTATCTGTTCTAGCATCCATCTAATTTGGGATTTGCATAAGTTTGTCCCTTAAACAAAATATTTCCCTGAACTAAGGGGTTCACTTAGAAGCATAGCGTAAAGTCTCTTAGGTTGTCTCCTTGCCTAAGTGTTTAGAGCAGGGGTTCCCAAACTTAGAAATGTCAACGACCCCCACAGTAGATGCACTTCAGATCATGGACCCCAGTTTGAAAACCACTGGTTCAGAATGAGGCTTTCACGGCTGTTACTGTCACAGTACAGTGCATGTACACTTAGGCTCCACACACAGCATTATTTAATGTTATTAGACAGCATTATTGTCAGTGTTAGCTAGCTAGCTTAGCATGTGCTAGCTAGCTTCTTCAAAATCGACAACAAAGAGAAAACAAAAAGAAAAGAAAGTATAACTGGACAGGAGATGCAAATGTTGTTTTCCTCAAAGAATATGGAAAGCACCTAACTTGAAGTAAGTTCAACCTGGCCATAGCAGATACACATAAGCAGAAGATGAAGAAATGAGAATATTAATGTGAAAGTAAGAAAGAAGACAAACATAGACAGGAGTCAAACGCCTGTGAGTTTCAATGAAAGCTGATGTTAATGTGAGACAGACTTACTAACTACAAATTTGCTAGTGTTACTGTCAAACCTATACTCTAAAACAAGATGCATCTCATTCATACTGTCCAGTGTCCAGGTTTTCCATTTAATTAAGCCAGTGTCTTATGTTCCACACATTTAAGGGACTGTTGGGGATCCCTCCCTTATTAGTATTCTGAGGAAACTGGTTACTTAGGACCTTCTAAAATGCATAAGCAAAAAACTTAAGTAGCTACGGGCACACGCTTTTTTCACCTTCAAAGATTAATTAAATCAAAGATTAGTTGTAGAGTTTAGCAAATGAGTAGATCCATTTAAAAAATTAAGCATCTGTAAGTCCAGGTTTAGTGACACAAACTAAAATTGAATCGATAATTACCAAAATGAAAGCAAATAAAAAATAAATTTGAGTGCGGTAGGGACCTACTAAGTATAAAAGAGGGAAAACTGTTAACTTTTGGCTGCTTTGACTTCCTAAACATTGCATTGTTTGCTTGCTAGCTATTTTTTTCATTGTTTGCTAAAACAACAACAACAACAAAAACGTGTTATATTGTTTGCTAGCTAGCTAAAACATTAGCTGCCTACTCCTGATGGGTCGGCAGAAAAGCTCAGATTTCTCCTCCTTTGAGAAAAATTTGCTGGCCGAATCATCAGCTGGAGTTTAAGAAAATAGAGACATAAAACTCATCTGGGTTATTTTGCTCAATTCATCTCAAAAAGTAAATTATTTTAAAAGTCAAGCCTCAAGTGTAAGTTTAAAGTTAATTCAGAATCACAGTTCAAATTGGAGTTTAAAGTTTTGGTGCAACAGAATTCAACTTAATCTGGGTTTAGGTAGGTTTAGAGAAAAACTAAACCGAGGTTTACATATCTTAAGCAATTTCCAAAGTACACAGCAGCATAATTTAAAGTTAAACCACGATTTAATTAGCTTTAAAAATGAAAAAATTAATTCTTGTTGGTACAACACAGCCTTTGAAATTAAAGGGTTCCCAAGGAAATCCTTATAATGACATTATGCAACTATTTTTTTTCCTAAGGCATCCTTAGAAAATTTAAGGGAAACCTCAGCTTAAGTGGTTTTATGCAACCGGGCACAGAAAGCATCAGTGTGGCTGTCAGGCTGTAGGTAAATTACTGAGGTTCCCACTGTCCTGCTGCACAGCCCCGGGTCAGACTGGGCCGTATCTGCCCCTTTCATCCAATTAAGAAATGAGTTAAAACCCTTCACTTGTGCTGGGACAAGCTGACAGACACACACACATACACACACACACACACACACACACACACACACACACACACACACACACACACACAGGTGCTGGCCACAGCATCTGCCCCATCACCCACGTTATTTCTTAATTTAGATCTCAAGTAGGATAACCGGTCAAAACACACATACAAACACACTGAGGGATAAATAGACCGTCTGTCTCCCCACTTCCCCCTCTGTCTGCCACATGGTGCAGACACACATCAATTGATTCGGCATCTCTCTTCCCGTCTCTTTCTCCCTCTCTTTCATACACACAAACACACACACACACACACACACACACACATGAGCATGAAGTCCGTCCCTTGGGGATGAAATCACTTACACACACGCACACAAATATCGGGTGGCTCGTTGCTGGAGTGGACAGGCCTTTGTGAGATAACGGGCAAACGCAGCCTGACAGGCTCGGCTGGGCCATTATTGAATTGCAGTGAAGACTATATTACTTTAGAGTGAGATAAAAGACTACATACAAGACGGATGGGTGGGGGACATCAAACAAGACTGTGTCCGGATTGTGCCAGGAGTAATCCGGCTGAGGGCAGCGCTGATTTCCCCCAGGCCAGGTGCCATTTCTCCTTGAATAATTCTTATGAGGAATCCGCCGGCTGCTCCGCCTTTGTGCCGTTATTTGTATCTTCTCCTCGATTCCCTCCATCATATCCTGTTTTTTCCCCCCATCCCCGCTCTCACCCATTCTTCTATCTTGTTTCTTGGATTGCTGTTGCACAAAACTCCGATGTTATGATTGGAATTCTTCAAAATCGTTTAACTTCATGTGGTGCGCCCTCGGCCGGGGGATGTTTCTCGACTATGAATGGAGAGGGAGGGCCCTCAGGGGAAATACTTGTGATGGTGTTTGGGAGGTTTGGCCTAGAATGCAATATGGATCGCTGCAGAAGCCATCTGATGTTGAGGAAACATTTGGCACCTTGTGTCATCTGCTGAACTTGTTTGCAGTCAGAGGCGTCTTTGATCTCCAGACAAAAACATTGTAAACAGATGCTTTGTGTTTGCTCATTCTGAACATCTTAGGCTGCAAAAAGGCTGACAGGTATGATGATGATAATGTCGTGAAGCAAGGTGATCATTACTCACTTCAAAGGGGAAATTAACAACTAAAAAAACAATGCAGAAATCACTATATGAAGCACGACTAACAGCTTCCCTCTTTTCCTTTCTTCTATTATCTATTGCAAGGTGATAGCACTCTTTTGTAGCTGGCAGTGCTGAATGGCATTGGACTTGACAGTGATGCTGGCATGTCATTAATCAAATATATATGCATGGAAATCATCTCGGCGCCCCGCCATAGGTTACGCTCAGGTGGCAAGGAATAAAATAACTGGGGTGAAAAGAGGCTTTTTCCACCAAGATCCAATACAATTCCCACAGAATTAAAAAAGAAGGCTCGCCCCAACATAAATCCACAGACTACATTAATAAAATATCAATGCTCAGTGATATGGGAAAATCGATCTATTTGAGTCAGTTCTCAGAATTACAATGCACAGTCGTGGCAATTTAAGAATCTCCAAGTTGTGGACATTTTTGTTGGGTGACTTCTGAGGTCACAATCCATGCGTTTGCTGTGTCAGAATGCATGCGAGTGTGTGCGGCCGATGCCCGAGTAATTCACGTATTGATGTATTCAAGATTCTGTAGGTTGCTAATACGACCAATAATGCAAGTCAAGATAAGCTGTGACCAGCTCAACACAACACTGACACATTTAAGATGATAACATGAGTAGCAAGAAAAACTCACACACAGTTCTGTTATAAACAAAAGAAAGTGTAAAATCAGTCTCAGGGGGCTTTTTAGGGGTCAAACATTTCGATATAACTCATGAGAGACGAATAAATGAGTTTCAGGAGTTTTAGGGAAAGTTTCAAACTTAGTTTCACCATGGATGGCCACACACACACACACACACACACACACACACACACACACACACACACACACACACACACACACACACACACAGACAGGAAATGGAAAGTCTAACTCCTGAACAACCTCCCAGAAGTCAACTGGAAAAAAAAAGAGCATTAGTTCATCGAAAACATTACATTTAGTGTTCTCAGTAAACACTTAAAATGTCATGGTGTGTTGGCAGAGTAGCAGTCATAGTATGCATCATTGTCCTGACTGGTTTGTCAATTTAAACATTTTCAGGCATTTTCAAGATTTTTATGAAATCATACTGCAGTTTTGACAATTTAGGTGAGCATTTCTTCAGCAACAGTAATTTGATGAATTCAGTAATTAACTCGCTATATAGTAGTTTTCATTGTATGCGTCAGAGTCCACATTCCTGCCCTGGACTCAAAATTACTTCACACGCACACAGGGATTTACGGGAAGTGATGCTTTCTTGTATCAAACCAAACATCCTACTGTTACTGCTTCACATCAAGAGCATTCAACTAGCGAAACACAGTGTGGCTGTTACTGCAAAGAGGAAACAGGAAACGCAAGGTATTTGTCACATAAGTGAGTGCTAACCATTATCAACAATGGTAATTTTTTTGACAGATGATCAGTTTTAATTTTTGCAAGGCTACAATGAAACAAGAAGGGGCAGCCTCAGTGAGCTGCTGGATGAAGAGTAGCAGGCTGTACACCTCAGAAAGGTACTCACTCTACAGCGTCCTGCAGTCGTATGGAAAACGACTTGTGCAGTGTTCAACATGAAATTACTGTGACTGCTCATGGCATGATGAAAAAGGTCCACTTATTGACTCACATTGTTTTAATAACACAGTCAGATTGACACCAGTTGCTCTTCTGTTGTTGTTTTGTTCAAGTAGGTGCTCACTGAATATTTGCTGCCTCCAGAATTCTAGGACCTGTAGTTCAAACCACATTGTTGTTATCCCAAGTAACCACTGTGCCACTAAATTACCAGGGAAAGAAACTTTAAGGATGACATCTTTAACCCTACTGTATGAATCCTGAAGTAGCCCCAATGATTACAAGCAACAGAGTACATAGAAAACTTATGAGTTTCTTCAGTGCTGGAGAACTGCAGTAAGGCATTGTGCCCAGCAAAAACACTTGGCTACCACTGCTGCTATAATTGGCTTGCAGCAATGTTGACTCTGGTTACAGCCTTTGTTTTTGGCTATTTTAAGATTAGTTAAAGGTGCAATATGTAAGAAGTGGCCATCTGTTGAATTTATACTGAAAACAAATAAGGGGGCAGCAAGTCACCAGAATAACTAACTGTAGCTGTCGGCAGGGAGCGGCGGTGGAATGGACACCAGAACCGGAGCTGGCAATGGACCCCAGCTCAGCAGCTTCGTAGTGAACACAGCTGGACTGGGACTGAACAAGTTCCAAAAGAGATTTTGACTCCAGGAACAAGAAAGATACAGCGGGTTTAGGCAGGGACAGGAAGTTGTGAAGAAGGAGGGGAGCAAGAAGAGGTTGGGGCATCAGCCAGCACATGCCTCTGGAGGCCTCAGTGGGGGTTATGGCGGGGTTATGCCCCAGATGACAAGAGCCAGACCAGGCAAGAAAACCACCTCAGTATTGTTGGAGGGCAGAATGGATGCTACAGTGACTATTGCATCTTGAAGTACAAAAATGGGATTATGAGACAGGAAGAGCCAGGGCTAGCTGGTTAGCATGCTAACTTCAGTAGATAACTCTGCAACACAATACATAGATGTCTTTGATATACCATCAAAAACTATTTCTTCAGATTTGGTTGATATTTTCAGTTTTTTTTTTTTTAACTTTTAGAATGAGATTTTTTTTTTTTTTAACATATTATTCATTTGGGGGAACTTCCTGTGTCACTCCCCTCTGCAGTGATATGTACAATAACATTCAAGACTCTCTCTCGTTCATAAAGAAAGATCAAATATAATCTACTATATGTCTGTGTAGTGACATTTCAATTGAATTTGGTATGCCTCCTGTTGGGATCATTATTAATGTATAAAAATGTTTTTTTTTATCAAGGGACAGTACAGCATGACATTTTGCACGAAGTTCTGAAAAACTTTGTTACCTGAAAGGCTGCAGTCCCCTTAAATAACTGTAAGTTTCCTTTACACAGAGCAGTGTGACATTCAGACTGCATTCTGTATTGTGGTCCACTTTTCTACCTTGTGTACTGGATTAATTTCCTAATTCATCCTGTAGTTTGTGTAATTGATTACGAGCTAAATGCGTAATGTCCACTGTCGAAGGACAAGGTAAATACATCGTTGTTCTCTGATTAAAAACAGGTCTGGATTGAGTTTACCGCCTCCCACCAAATGCTGTTGCTGTTCGAGGGACAGCCCCATTGTCTTATTTATTTGCTGACGTGATTCACAACACGATAATAATAATTAATTGAGGTTATTAATTTTTAATGAGAGACCTAAATGGTGTGCCCCAAGGGCCTATAACCTCTGGTTTTAATTAATATGCGGTGGGTGCACATTAGGCTTTCAATTAAAGTGGGGGGAATGGCCAGGCAATCACTGAGCGCTTTTAATCCATATGCTCATCAAGGGTCCAAGTCATGCCTTTTTAATCAAGCACTCCAGACCTGAAAAGAGCGAAAACACATGTCTATCAGTCATTCAGTGGGAATGGCTAGAGTGATTCTGGACTTCAAGAAAAAGTGCTGTCTTTTAATGAGCTTGGCTTAAGACAGTTACGTGGCATGAAACAGCGAGGGAATTCAGAGAGGAGGAGGAGGAGGAGGAGGAGGAGGAGGAGGAGAAAGAAAGTAGAATTCTTCAAGAGGAGCTGGGAGGAGAGGTGGGATTAATGAGATGCAAATTAGTCCCCATTTGTTCAAATGCTGACAGCTGAAGCGTCGCCTTGACAGGGGACACTGTCAGTCCAACAAGCCCAAATAAACACTTCTCTGTTTTACCACCCAAACAAATGGCTTCCCTGCGCCAAGATGTGGCACATTCTGCTGGCTTGCCGCAGGTGACTCGATGCCATTCATGAAAATGAGAATCCTGTGCCACAAGGAGACGCGTCGTATGCATGTTGGACAAGTGTGTTTGTACATCTTGTAAAACAATACCCCCACACTGCCATCTCATCCCGTCAACACGCACTTTGGCTGCATCATTTAATAACCCAGGTGTCCTGGGGAGGTGCTACGTGTAAGTGAGTTCAATTTTCTCAGGTGCGATTGTGGAATCTTTGCTCTAAAAGTAGCCCTGACAGAGAAAAGCCTTTATTGTAATCAACAAACCTATTTTCAAGAACAAATATGTGGATAAAATGACTGTTGACAATATGGGCTTTTTCTTACTGTAGCAAAAAAGTAACATATTTCTGCAAGATGGCGGATTACTTCCCAAATAATGTAACGTTTTATTGGTCTTTCCTAAAAGATACTGTCATATGCGTAGCTTTAAGAAACAAGGCAGTACGTAATGTGGTCTAAATGTTGCCCAGAGATAGATGTTGAAATTTGGGCCCTGTTTAGTTCGTCTGATTTGGTCCAAATGTTGCCCAGAAATAGGTCTGGTCTTTTAAGTGGTTTAATCACAAATGATTAAAAAAAAATGAATAAAAGAAAAAGCAGACAACTTCACATCAAAGAACATCAAAGTGTCATAACTAGAATCACAGTACGTTTGTCTGATTTAGTGAAGAAAAAGAAAGAAATTGAGGCCGAGTGGTGACACAGAGAGGGGAAAGAAAGCGAGACTTATAGACAGAGAGGAGGTCGATAGATACATAGACAGGTAGACAGAGAGATCGGGGGGCGTTGTGCAGCAGCTAATGCACACCAGCAATTATGGGCCATCATAATCACAGCATCCAGTGACAACATAATCATAGCACAATCAGGTGGCGAATCAGAGGCAATTTGCAAACTATCTCTACAACTTGGAGGGGCTGGCAAAAATTCCCCATTTGTGTGCAGCAGGCTGAGAAAGCTTAATTATCCTGATGAGGGGGTGGAAGAGAAGGGACCAGCGACCCCCGGCACGCTCCGAGCCACCTATGAGACAAACGGTGGCTCGCGTTGAGGCCTCAAGACACCTGGAAGCTGGGTCTGCGCGCGTGTCTGTGAATTCCTTTGTGGTGACACGCTGCAACGAGCAGGTGTCAAATTGATCCTGATTGAGAAGACAAGAAGAGCAGATGCACCAGTTGTTGTTAGTAATTTTTCCTGTGATTTCCCCTCTTGTGAGTATTTGTGTGTGTGTTTGTCTCCAAAATGGGTGTGTTTATACACTCTTAGAAATAAAAGTGCTAACTAGAACCATAAAGGGTTCTTTGGCTTGTCCCCACAGTAAAACCTTTTATAAAGGTTCCACTTGGAACATTTCAGACGGTTCTATCAACAACCCAACAGAAAAGGATTATACTTAAAACTATCTGTCAAAGGTTTCAGAACCTCTCATGAGAGGATCTACAGAGAACCTTATGATAGTGTAGTTGTTCCATCCAGAACCCAGAACCTTTCTACCTTCTAAGGTTGCTAACAAGAACCCATCCACATGGTTATACCGAGGGGGGGTTCTACTGAGAACAGTTTTATATTCCAAGGGTTTTAATGAGAATGCACTCAGAAGGTTCTACTGAGAATCTTTTTATATTGCAAGAGTTTTATCCAGAACCCACAAAAGGCGTTCTACTGTGACTCTTTATATTCCAAGATTTTAAACTAGAACACACAGAGGAGGTTCTGCAGAGAACCTTTTCATATTCCAAGGGTTTTGTCTGGAACCCAGTCCAGGTATTCCAAAGGTTTTATATAGAACCCAACAAAGAGGTTCTGCTGATTTTTTTAATATTCCAAGGGTTTTATCTAAAACTCACCCAGGGGGGTTCTACTGAGAACCCTGTTATATTATGTTAAAAAGAACCCTTGACAAAAGATTTTGAGTATTTCAACAATCCTTAAAGAACCCGAATCTGACAAAGAACACTTGACAAAGTCTTTCTTCAAAAACGTTTTTCTTCAGAAGCAAATGGTTCTGGGTAGATCCTCAGGCCTCAGAACCCTTATTTTTAAGTCTGTATACACGCGTGCTTAAAGAACAGTGATGATGGGCTCTGAGAACATCATTTTTTTCTTGTTAAAGAGGCTGATTATCTTGTCAAGTTCCAGCTTCCAGCCAAGATGTGAACGTATTGATAATCTCAGAGTGAGACTTTATAATATATTCATGTACGGGGGAATGCAAAATTTAAAACCTACAAGGAGACAAAAATAACAGAGAACACAGAGAGGGCTCACAAATTTTTCTGTGTTCAGTGAAAAAAAGAAATACCTTTGGGTTATATTATTAAACTTAGAAATGAACAACAAGGAAACTGAATTAATCTCCACCAAGAAGGGGAGCCAGATAATTCCAGTTGAGCAAATTGAATTGGAATGTAAATGTTAAAAATGATCCACATGCTGTCCCTGGGTTCCTATGAGCACCGGCTCAGAATTCAGTCTGCTCCTCTCCCTCCGTTACTCAAATATGTGGATAACAACAAAATTAATTATACATATTAATGCTTGCTTGCCAATTTTTCATGCGCATCTCCCCGAAAACGGCTTTCTTCAAAAAGCACCCGTCCAGAATTTGAACTAACTAATCTCCAGTTGCCTGGGGAGAGAAAACAAGCGCTTTGAGGAAATAAGTTACATTCTGTTGCGGCGTTTACACGTGTGGCTGAGCACAGAACTTCAGAGCTGGCATTTCAATCAGGAGCCATCAGAGGCATCCTTGGCAGATAAGAGGAGCTGCACAAGCCCCTGTGCTCTAAACTCTAATAGTGTGTTTACGCAGGAGATACACTCTGCATACAGTAGAACAAATCGGGCCTACACTGAGGCCTTACACAAAAGCTCAGTTCTTACTGGCCTATGTTCTCTTCAGAAGGAGAACTTGTGTGAGGTTTAAACGGTAAAGAATCGACACTTAATGTACTGCCACCTATAGAAGTGATATTTTTAAGGTTTGGCATCATAGAGCAGGGGTTTGCAACCAAGGGAACCCTTTACAAGGGGTGGCAAGAGAAGATAAGTCAAAGACCACGTCACGAAAGGTGACAAATAGACTTTGCTTTCTATTCTATTGTTTCAAATGTTTTATTGAGCCAAAGAGAGTCATACATTTTGTATACTGAGGTTATTTTCATATTATAAAAGAATTATAAAACACTGCACATTCACAGATATAAAGCAAATTATATGTTTATACATTATTAAGAAATAAAGGATTGTACTTGGACAGGGACTGGACAGTATGAAAGAATAAACCAACTGAAAAGGAAAGGAGAAATTTTCAAATAAATAAAAATAAGTAGAAGGGGGGAAAAATGAATCTGTGTCTAAGAGTAGGAACATAACTCAGATAAAGTAGCCTAATAACGAGGGTATAATCTAACTCATCTTTCCTCTTAGTCTTCCTTGTTTCTAAACCCCTCCTGTTCCACTGCTTTCTATTCTAAAAGTTTCTTTCTTTTTTCTTTTTTTTTTTGATAAAACTCTTATCTGTAAGGTTAGCTACAGTGACCTTAGTTTAGCACGAACGCTGGAAATAGAGGGAAACAGCTCGCCTCGCTCTGTCCAAGAGGTAACAATAATGCCAAAGGGCAAATACTGAGCTTGCAGATTGCAATCCAAGGAGAAACTACGGGGAACACAAGTCTTGCAGAGAAAGTGCAAGGCCGTATCATAGTGTTTAGTTTGTCCATTCTAGGCTACGGTAGACACATGCTGGAACAACCGGAGGATGTGTGCCCTCTGAAGATGTAAATGATACACTCTAAGGTAGGTGCACCACAATTCTTATTTTCAGGTGTTGTTGTACAGTATGTACAAAATCAGTGGTGTAAAAGTCACATGTTGTGCTTTTGGCTGGTTTTGTGCTCTTATCATCACCTTGAGGTTGCCAAGCAACCAGCAGAAAAAAATATTTAACTATTCCTTTAAAAGGTCATTAGCAAAAAGTTGGGAGCCACTGTCGCAGACCAAATATCCAGGCACTAATCTGTGTAAATCAGGTGAAATCGGTAACATGTTGCTGTGTTGCTCTGAGCAGAATTTAGCTTGAAAATTACACACTTGAGAAGCAGGGACTGCAGAGAGCTGGTGCAGCCCCCACATGCTCACATGATGCAAACATATTGGATCGTCACAGAAGAGAAAGCTAAAACCAAGTGCATAATTTAGTTTCACTACCATTAAGTTCTCATTAAAATTGTTAAAAACCAGCTTTGGTGCCATCTTTGGTAAAGGATTGACTATTTTCCCTAAGTGATGAAGGCATTTTTTAAAATGACGATGTGAGACTAAAACTAGTGTTTGTCTTATGCTGATATAATAATGTACATCATGTGATGAAGTACCCTAACAGATAAAATGACTCGTATGACTCTATAACCAATGCAAAAAAAAAAAGAACTAAATAAAGTTATGTCTTCAATGCCATCAAGGCCGTTTGCTTTTGCTCTTCAAAACTCCTTTGTTATGTCAGATATATTTCCTGGATCGCTCCCAATATCCTTAAGGCTTATTGGAGAGCTGCATCCACACAACTTGCAGAGGACACCCAAAGATAACAGGAAAAGTTGGACCCCTTCCTAAAGTCAGGTATTACTGAGGCTAGCTGTGCTGTGCACTGGGGATTCGCACCCACAGCATCACAGGTTTATATCACCTGGTGTAAAGATTCATTGGTGTGATCATTGGAATTGACTTTTAAGTGACCTGCTCGCTATAAAAATGAGGCTAATTACGCTGGAATGGGAGAGTGTCACCTTTGTGAAAATATCTCATCTATTGATGCCTTAATTTTAATGACACGCATGACCTTTGTGAGTCACACCCTTGAGCTAGACAAATACAGAAGGAAGATGCTCAGACCTCAGGGATGTTCCCTTTGGAAAACCTCCTACAGTACCTTGGTTTTTCGAATCCGCTGTAGTCTACCTACGTTCAAATTTCAGACTATTTTAATTTAGAGTTACTGAGCGTCCACCTGAATAATCAATTGCAGATTATTGTGAAATATGATGTTGTCGACGGTGATAAATGTGTGAGGAGAGCAAAGGAGCCGGTCCACTAGTGATGCTTATTTTACACAGCGTCATTTATGTTTATCATGACACCCCTGATATAACATGTCTTTGCATAAGCATGAGTGGCTTTTTAATATGATGTGTTGTTGTCGCCATTAAAACAAAGAGAAGGGGTTTAGTTTACCAAATGTGTGGCTGAGGGCAACAAATTATACTTGTGCAAAAGATATTATAAGGCTGAGCACCGGAGAAAAATAGATCACTTGATTTAGGGATGTTTCTTAAAATCTCATTCTTCTTGAAATTAAAATGAGAAAAACAAGAGAAATCTACAAAACAGCTGACGTTATCTTAGTTGAAGTGTTTTAGTTACCTGCCTCTTTTAAAGATGCTGTAAGCGATTCTTAAGATAGTTGATGATTAAGTCTCATTCTCAAGAAGTATTTAACAACCTGGGAATGAGACTCAACAAACTATCGTACTGAACAGTGATTGGACAAAGTCTCCCGTCATGGGCTAGATTTTTTAAAGCCCGAAAACAGAACCCATTGACAACTCCCACTTGAAAACCTACAGATGCAAAAGCTCAAATTAGCATAAATCTTTACAAAAATATATGATTATCTGACAAATGTGACTGTTATATTTCTTTCTAAGTGGATACCAGCACAATTATTTAAGGTTTACAGATAAACTTAAGTTAAATGCAAAGATTTGACTTGCCTTCATTCTTTCATGTACACATGGTTTTAGTTTACAACAAACTTTTGTTTATCTGATAGAAAAACACAATTAAATGAAACATAGATGGGTTGTTTACATAATATTTTGGCAAACACCTTTCTTTATAATTCAGTATGATTATACAAAATATGATACTCATCTCCCAAATGATTGTCATTACAAAGGTTGCAGATCCTCTGGTTACTATCCAGTCCAATTTATCTTCCAATCACCTTCTGAATATTGGTGTTGTTGACTCTAAAATTACAGATAGCCTGCCTATACTTTTAGTTTTCATACAATAAATACTTTTTCATGTTTGAGCGCTTGTTTAAATTCTACATCGGTATCACATGTCATAGTTCTGAGCTCACTTTGCCACTTTTGCATGAAGTGTTCTCAATCAAACAAAAGCACATCCAGGCCTGAAATCCATGGCTGATATGTGCATGTAATGTGGACATAGAACTGACATGGTTCCACACTTTTAGTGATCAGTGCCTATCTCAGTGAATGATGTCCTGCAAGGTTCTGTAGAACATGCAACACCTCAGTCTTAATACAGAATTTACAGCAAAAGAATTAACCTTATGCAGATGACACACAGCTATTCTCTTCAGTAAAATGCAACTTAATCTACCTTCACCATCTACTTGAGATGCTCTTAGACATTACTATTTGGTACCAAACTCAGTACTTTTAAGGGTACCAGCCAAATTACATTGGTATCATTGAATCCTGATTCATGTTACATCAATCAGTGTCAAATTTCACAACCTGGGGACGTATCTGAGTGAGAAAGTAACTTAAAAATATAAAGAAACAGAGACAGAGCTGAACATCACCCCTACAGCCTGGTCAAGTCACTGTGAGCCACTTTCCAAAACTGCAACAGACAACCTTACTACAGTATTTGTAATGCAAAATACAAAGCTGACCAGGGCAACACGTCTACCTGAGAAAACACCTGGTCAAATGCAAAACAGGCCTACATCCGACAGCTGAGGTGAAGCTGATATCCTGAAAGCCAAGTCCTCTGCACCAACCTCAGCTATTGTTAGCATGGCTGCAGCAAGCGCAGAAGAAGTTGAACCCTCCATGGACAAGGAAATAGAGATAGAGACATCAACTCACACTCATCTTCAGGTGAAAAATTAGCTTGTTGCATTCTGTTGTTCAGAGCTTTTTTTCACTCACTTGGTTGGCATTTTTAATGATAACAATATTAAAATTGAGAAGCTTGGACTTATTTTTTGCAGCTGAAATCACATTAAAAAGTCCCCCCAAAAAGTAGCATACTGTTAGGTAGCGGTAGTTCAAATGTGAATGGTACTAGATGTTATACTTTTTCCAAAAATCTGACAGAGGCTGCCACTTGCAACACTGACTCTTTGGAGCCATTTTTTTTAAAGTTATTTTTTTGGCCATTTTTTTGCCTTTATTGACAGGACAGCTAGAGAGTTGACAGGAAACAGGGCAGAGAGAGAGGGGATGACACACAGCAATGGGATGCAGGCGGGAGTCGAACCAGCGGCTGCTGCAGAGGACTAACAGCCTCCATACATGGGTCGGACGCTCTACCAACTGAGCTAAACATCCACCCCTTTGGAGCCAAATTACTTCGTTTACTGTGAATCATTTTAAAATAGGAAATGCGACCCTAAGAACCTTCTTATTTGATCCTTTTGATTTATTAAATCAAAGCTTTGGTGAGTGGGTCAACAGTGTATCTAGTGCATTTGAAGAAAGTAGGTCATTGTTTCTTTTTATTGCTGCTTAATTCAAAGGTCTCCTCTAAAGTTGCCGCTTATCTTACAGCTTATCTTATCTTGCTGCCATAAGAAATTTCTTGTCGGAGGCAGTGACTTTATAACCATACAGTACGTCTGTCTGTATGAGTCACTGTGTTTGATTATGTGGGAATGAGAACGAGCTTGTCTCATCCCATCCTACATTGGAACGTGTTAATACAGTATCTATATATATAATTAACTGTATGCAGATGACACACAGCTCTTCTACTTAAGACACTGTTAGACATAAGGATTGGGCACCAAACTCTGTACTTTTAAGGATACCGATTCCCATTAAACAAATCACTGCCAAACTTTGGTACCTGAGTGTACCCCTGCGACTTGTTCAAGTCACAATGAATTAGGGTAATCGCAAGTATGGTTACACTTTTGAAAACTCGACACGGACGACACAAAAAATAAATGTAAAAGCTGAAGAATGTGCCATGTTTGATAACCTGAAAGCCAGGTTTGCCGCAACAAACAGCAAACACAGAGGAAGTTGAACCCTCTATGGACAAGGAAACATTAAGTGAGGCATCAACCTTTTTTTTTACATAATTAGGTCAGTGGTTCCCGAACTTTTTCTGTCATGCCGGGAAAAAAAATTCACACACCCTTGCAGCCTGTATTTATTATCTACCATTAACAATAATTGGGGATGCAACTAATAAAAAAAGGATCAATGTTAAATTTGAATGAAATAAAAGTTCGCATGATAGCATCAGCAAACTGATATTTGTTTATTTCCCCTATATAAATCATTTTTATTTAATTTTCTTTCACTACATTTCTCTCCCGGTCATCTGCCCCCCCAGGGGTGCATGCCCCCCCCGGATAAGTTGATGTTAAGGTAACTGGGCTTTTTTCACTGTCTTGGTTTGTGTTAGGAAAGCAGTTTTAATGATAATAATGTTGAAACTACACAAATGTATATTTTATTATTACAGATAAAGCAAAGCGCCAAAAAAGTAGCCTATTTTTGAACTATTTTTTGTCCAATCCAAAAATCCGACTGAAACTGCCCCTTGCAACACTGACTCTTTGAAGCCAGATCACTCAGTTTATTGTGTATCATGTTTAAATAGGTAATGTGACCCCAAGAAAACTACTTTCTTGATCCCTTTGATTTAAACTTTATATCTCAGCCTTTGTGAACGGGTCAACAGTTGAACAGATCATTGTTTCTTTTTATTACTGCGTCACTCTAGGTCTCTTCTGTATGAGCAGCTTATCTTGCAGCTTATCTTATCTTGCTGCCACAAGAAATTTCTTGCCAGAGGTAGAGGCTATATAACCACCACGCAGTATGCACTTTACTTCTGGCTTATAGCAAATGCTGCAAGAACACAAACAAAGCCTGTAGACAGACACAAATGTTGTCAAACAGATTCAGTATACAGGCGACTCTTGAGGTGAAGCTATATCGGTTCATATATGTATATGAACATGAGTAAATGACTGCAGTTATTTTGGCTTGTTTGCCTCCTCTTCATTATGCAGAGTCAGGAAACAGGAGTGAAAAATGGGGAAGAGAAACCACAGGAGTTCCTATAAGTTTGGAGATCAGTCTGTCTGAGCTGTCACACATACAGTACGCAGATGCACTGTACACACACTGAGAATCTGTGTGTGTTGACACAGCAAACGTCTGTACTGTCAGTCGGGGGGAGAACTCGCTGATGGCTGTGTTCTGGCAGCGAAAGAGAATCCCAATATTCTGGCTTTGTGCACAGGTACACAACTGTAAAAACCAGTGGCGGATCAGTGTTTGGGTGCATGAACATTGGTGCACAACACTCCAGTGGTAAGACACAGCTTACCTTAATGTGGTCTCATTTATGTGGCTACATGCACCATTACAACAGCTCAGCTTCCTAATAAATCTACAAGCCCTCAGCCAGTGGCCGCCATCGTTTGAATGACACTTCCGTGTTCAGGCAGAAATCACATCTACCCCAACTAAATTGACGTGGACCAGTTTTCCATATCAGAGGTGCTCTCCAGCAGTCAAGTGTGTGTGTGTGTGTGTGTGTGTGTGTATCTGTTTGTGTGTATGTGCGAGATCTCATTTCTGTATCGTTTCGGTGGTCTGATGCGTGCGTGGGACTCAAGCCCACAGCGGAGAGTCAATCTGAGACATCTATTATGCACTTCATCAATCTTTTTGGACTCTTGACATTTCACTAGCTGAACAAATTGTCAGTTATCAAAACTCAATTTCAGAAATGACATGTCGAAATTCACTCCCCTCCCCCTACCCTCCCCACAAACCCCTCCTCCACTCTTGCTCACTCTTCCTCTCCCTTCTTTTTCTCAGAATATACCTCTTTGCATTTACCTACATGTCATCACAAAGAATTTTCTGCACACACACACACACACACGCGGACATAATCATGCACATGTATGTATGCACACACTTGAGAGGACAAATGAAGTTCAACCCTCACGCCCCCCTTCCCCCACCCTCCCCTCTACTCCCGTCCCCACCTTTTCCCTATCGCTTAAATAGCTTAGCGATGGTAGTTTTGTATGCAAAGAGTTAACGGCTGTTGGAGTTAATCGCTCCTGGGCTACTCGCGTTCCTGTGAGCAGATAAGGCTGTTTATAAATTGATTTGGTTATGCTTCATTGATAATAAAAGGAGCCAGGCTTTGTTTACCTAACAAAACACACACACACACACACACACACACACACACACACACACACACAGAGCATGCCTTATTTGGATCCCTGCTAAATGTGTATGCATGGCATGTATGTGCCTGCGTACATCTTTGTAGGTGTACATAAGAGTGAAGAAAGTTGGGTAACACTTTATATCAGTGATGATTAATAAATGGTAAATTGATAGTTAATTAAACTTAGTGAGGTTATTTTACTTTTGAACAATTAAATTACAGAAATTTATGTTTCCTAAGTCCCACCCCAGTCAGCTTTCAATTTTGCTGTTTACTGTAACAGTATCTTCTCTGGTCTGCCGAAAAAGTCAATCAGACAACTGCAGCTGATCCAGAACGCTGCTGCTCGAGTCCTCACTAAGACCAAGAGAGTGGACCACATCACTCCAGTTCTGAGGTCTCTACACTGGCTCCCTGTCTCTCAGAGAATAGACTTTAAAATTCTCCTGCTAGCATA
>JAJHUR010092480.1:0-36254 GCA_027495735.1 Lutjanus campechanus
ACCGCCACAGAATGATATGCCGTATGAAATTACTATATCGCGACCATCGAGTACTAATTGTCTCGTAAATGTTTTAAGACGTCGGTATGTAATTCTCTTTGAAGTCTCGCTTCTTTCTCTCTCTCTCGGTGCTCCTGTCACAGCAAGCAGCACACTCCCCCCACCCATCCAGAAAACTCTCCTGCGTGCATGCGTGTTTTAGTATCAGGAGCAGTGTTGTTAACTTGGCGACTTTCTCGGTAACTCTGGCGGCTTTCCAAATCCTCTTGACGACTGTTTTTTCCAAAGCGATTAGCGACAAATCTAGCTACTTTTTCTGGTGTTACTGGAGACTTTTCTGGTGTTTTGGAGACTCTGACGTGCAGTTACTGTCCTCAACAAGCAGCGGGTGCTGCCGTGAGCCCCTCCCCGTCCCAAAGCACTCACAGGCGGTCAGTGTCACAGTAGCCTCGCGCTGCTGGTGTAGCTGCAGTCAGAGCAGAGAGGAGACTCACACCACTCCGCGTCCAGACTGCAAATAAATCGCGCACGATCCTGTCCTGGCTTACAGAGCGGGATGTAAATGTGAATGTTTCTTCACTGTCACACTAATATCAAATCTTATCAAAGGGTGTTTGTTTAGTTTTCTTAAGTTTGGTTTAGTTTCTAACCTTATGCTCCACTTAGGAGGCTACAACAAGTCACAGTAAAACATGAACATTTTTTGCCAATACTATAACATTTTTAACAATTTTTTGTATAGACTTTAATGAAATGAGATATTAACCCTCTGATGTGTATTAAATAATTTATTCCGCTCTCCTACAGCGTCCATTACAATTACATGCAAATGGTAAATTATGCAAATTAGGCAGTGACGCTATTTAGCGACTTCTAGCTACATTTAGGACAGCTAATAGCTACTTTCCTCACTGAGGAGTTGGCAACACTGAAATGTCTTTCTCAGGGATTCTTGTTGAATGCATTTTTTTGTTGCCACAGTAGTAAGGCCTACAAATCCATTATTTATTTTTATTTCTTAAAAGCTTGTGAGTGCAGCAGCCTGGTTTGAAATAAAAGGTTTGCTAAACTTAACATGATTGTTATTTTCCTCTTTTTGCATGCAGATTTAAAAAACTCCAATAGAAGGGTCTGCTAGAATCATTATACTGGTCTCATTTTATGCATCAAAGGGTTGAATTTAACATTTATACAGTGATTTAGAGGAGAAATAAAAATATCAAGATATATATCGTGTATCGCAATATAGCCTAAAAATATCGAGATATTGGTTTTAGGCCATATCGTGAAGCCCTGCTTTGTTAAATACACCTGCTCTAAATTATTGTTAACGAAGAAAAGGTAATGATATGAAATGAAATCAGCATGAGATAGACTACTATGCCCACAGTCAAATTACAAGTTACATTATTTTATTTTACCCAAAAAGTTAGAACAGGTTATTGGTTGAGGTATGTCTTAAGTTAATTATTTGAAATAAAAACCTCCAGCTGAAGTTGTTTTGTGCAAATCATTCCTGTCACAGAATCTAAAGATTGAAACTAGTTGGGGTGAGGAATGAAAGCAGGCAGGGTTCTGGTAAAAAAATGTTTTTAGTTGTCTTCTCTTAAAGAACTTACTTTTAAAGAAGTAAGATTGAGCTGAATAATTCCAAATGCTGTAGCTTTATAGTGGTCTCAGCAGGTGACTCTGGAGAACAATAGATACAGGTTTTTTCATATGGCAGCTTCAGAAAGTGTTGAATGCCGCTCGCTGCATACACTCTGCATACACCCGATGACTGACTCCACCGACCGCCACGACACTGTAACACTCGATTCTCCCGCCGGTGTCAGTGGAGCACCACAAATTGCTACCTGGTCTGTGGGAAACACTGCAGCTACAGTAGATCCATGTTACATACTGTCTGCTTGTCCCCTCAATAAAATGTTTCATTGCACTGCTGTCCATGTATGGTCTCTTCTATAGAAGCCTATTACTGCCAATGTGATGAAAAAAAAAAAAGATCCTGTAAGTCATCATAACGACTCTCGGAATAATAAGTTAGCATCTCAAAAATGATGAGTCAGTATGTCAGAATAATTAGAATCTCTTATTCTGGCAAGAATAACATAGAATAATTATTCAGTGACTATTTCGTGAAAGTTTCACAGGGTCCCAGTGTCTCTGCACTTAGTGTTAACAAATTAGGAAAAAGTTCATAAAAATAAAATAATCCTTAACCCTTAAGTAAAAATGATTACATTATTTCTGTGGACTTAAAATCATTATTCAAAAACCTGACAACACCAAAGGGCCTCAAAATGTTACAAAAATAGACCTATATCAGGATATTAGATTTTGGTCAGCCCTTGATGACTGTATCAACATGCTGATCGATAAAGAGCTTCTCACAAATTAGGTGTTGGCAGTTGCATGTTTCATGCTAATTTGCCAACGCTCTCGTACCAGAACTACCACCGTCTTCTCCGGCCACGGAGCAGCTTGAGCTCCGTGTGTGTGTTGCTCAAAGGCACCTTGATGGTACTTATTAAGAGAAGGAGTTGGTGTCCCTTTCACTTTCACCACACACATTTTTCATTTGAGATGTGTTGCCAGCGCACTAAGCAAATAAAAAATATTGCTCAAGTAAATCGTTGCCGGCAATCCAAATCTTAGTTGTAAATTATAAGCTCCCAGAAGATCATAATGAAAGCTCCTGAAGACTATGTTTAGTATCGTGTTCCCATGAGGCCATGCTTTTCACATGTCAGCAAGCTATTATTCTGAGCGTAATTAGGATAAAGGTGGATAGAGGCATCAATATTGGGCGTGCACGCTGAGGGGCAACAATAAAGCTCAATGAGCAACATGACAATGATAATTGCTTCTTTTATCACTCTGCCACAGAAACATGTTTTGATGTATTAAACCAGATTCTTCCGTCTGTTTTTTATCATAGTGCGATTATGGCGACCAACACAATGAAACGACTAAAGCGCAGCTTAAAACAATGTTCCAATCAAAGATGTTCCCATCGTGTAAGGCAGGAAAACTTTGAAAAGTAAAAACACTTCATTCTGTTGTTTGTGTCCACGTCCTCTCTGGTGTATTGGTGTGTTGTACCTGTCAGGGTTTTTTTTCTTTTTCTTCTTCCTCACAGACTTTCATCGCTCATGACATGAAGCACCTGGGGCTAAAGACAGGCATTTGTGTCCTGAGTACAGATCGACAAGGGAATAGTTTCTGAGCTATAATACTGGAGCAGATGAGAGTGGGTGTTTCATTTTACAGTACAGTTAAATCTGTACAGAACTGCCTGAGATAAAACACTGGAGAGCAGAGAAAAGTGTTTTTTGATCTGGAGTGCACTGACAAAACAAAATATAATAAACACTACACACCACTTGAAGCATTTGTCCAGGACTGTATATCAACAGTTATAACACAAAGAGTAACTCAGCTCTTGCCTGCCTGCGGAGAATTTCAATATAATGTTGTTAATCATCACCACCCAGCATGTAGTCATGATATGCCAACAGATACATAAATTATATAGTTATTAATAGCTGTTACAATACTTGCTAGATAAAACAGATGAAGTGTGTGAAAAAACCCCAATATGATTTAATTAGTGTTAATGTCTGAAGTGTAATGATGTGTGCAAACTCTCAAAGGTTTGTTTACAAGAGAAGTGAGAGAAGCAAAAGAAAACCAAGACCAAGAGGTTACAGCTATGTATGTAAGTGACTGTGAGGCTGTGCTTTGAGCTAAATGCTAACATCAGAATGCGAACCTGCTCGCTATGACAGTGCCACCGTGCTGAAGTTAAGCAGATATTAATGAATGCTGGTACTATATACATCATGTCCCTGTGAGTGTCACTATGCCCAAAAGCTGCTGCGATGCATTTTAGGGCTGGGCAATATATCGATATTATATCATGTCATGATATGAGACTACATATTGTTTTAGGTTTTGGTTATGATTATATCATGATATGGTATAAGTGTCGTCTTTTCCTGGTTTTAAAGGCTGCATTACAGAAAAGTGATGCTTCTGACCTTACCAGACAGTTCTAGATGTTCTTTTATTTGCCTTTACCCACTTAGTCCTTGTATCCATATTACTGATGATTATAATAACAATATTTTGTGAAAGCAAAGCAGATACTCATAAAATATTGTTGCAATATCGATATAATCTATCAAGTCAAAAGTACTGCATTGTGATGTTTGATTTTGTTTGTAACTCCCAGTTGCATTCAGTTCCCCAAAGAACCTTAAAAGGTTCTGAAGCATAAAAAGGTTCTCCAGAGCACTAATGAAGAACCAGTTTTTCTGAGAGGGCAGCTGCTTCCATCCTTGGGAGTCGCAACATGACGACGTCGGTCACGATGTACATGATTATGAATCATCAGTATCGACCAATACCAGGCCTACATCAAACAATGAAAAAAAAAACTGTCTGTGATTTTCTTTAAGCCCCAAAACAGCGATGAACGGTAAAAGAGGACATCTGTGGAATCACGCCATTTGCAGAGAGGATGAAAATTGAAAACTGTGAGAAGCAGCCATGGTACGTCTGTGGCAAACACCTCATCACAGGTTAGTTAACGATATTACTGAGTAAATGATGTGTGTGCTGATTGTGCCTGTAGATCAAAGTTTTAACTGTGGAAGAATATGACTCTACTATAAAACATCTTAGGTTAGTATGTAACTAGCAGCAAACAGAAAATAGAACTGAGTGTGAGGACCGACCTGTTGCTCTCAAACTGTTATTTGGCTAATCCTTTCCACCACAGCTGGATGTTAAGTGAGTTGTTTGTTTGCTTGTCCTCTGCTCAGTCATAGATTCGTTTATTCTGTCGTTGATCAAACCACTGACTCAACTGCTCAATCACTTTGGCAGGAACCTGTCGCTGAGGAGCTGCTTGGACCCTCATCCATCCAAGTATGGTGCGTGTATTAATTATTATGAACCTGAGAGCTCATTTGTCATCTCTATTTAGTTTTGACGTGGCATGACAGCCATGACAAAACATTGTCTGTCCTGTAAATTAGCCGCCAGCGCCTTAGAAACAACAACAGTTTAAGGGCAAGAGGGCAAGACTAATCAAGAAGCTGTTTGCCCACAAAGACATCAGGTTTCAAATTCAGCTGTAGCTTTTAGGTGGGCAAAAAAAAGAGAGAAAACAAAATTAACATTAGCACATGGTTAAATAGCTTCAATGGCAACTTTTCAAAATCATTTGAAGGATTTTGATGTTTATTTTCACTCAGTATAGCTCTCTTTAATTATCTTCATCAAATATTTACTCAATATGAAATTTAAAGCCCGCCACATTGCTGTTCATTCTGTCTCGTCAATTTCTTGCCGCTGGCAGCATGAGGCCTCAGTAGGGGAGAAGAATAAAATCCTTCAGTCCTACCTACGCTTCAAGAGGGATGAAAATCAGACTCTAAAGGCTCTCTCAAATGCTTATCCTTTTTATTCAATAATCATCCATTTACACCGCAATGTGTTTAAGTACTCGTGGTTCGACTTAAGCTTGCCATATAATACCATAAAGGTATTCTAAGCTTTTTTTGTCTGTGCTCATCCATTGATTTACACCACTATAGGTAGAGAAGCATAAGGCTCTTTCCTGGGCTCTGCACACTGCGTTTCTCTATTTAGGTTTCTGTGGCTTGGAGAGTTTATCATAGTCAAATTCCCCATAACCTTGTATAAACCTCAATCCCAAAAACATAAATAAAAACAGAATGCAATGATTTGCAAATACTTTTCAACCAGTATTTAATTCAATACAATGCAAAGAAGAGATATTGAATTTTCAAACTGATTTACTTTATTGTTTTTCGTAAATATGCCACATTGTTGTAACACATGCAGAATATGTCATCGGGGTAGCACTATATGTTGCTCCACAACCTGTACTTTCAGCATTAATGGGGCCCTCACAGATGTGACAGTTACCCATGATGCCATGGGCACTTACCCTCCCTCATATCATCACAGATGTTGGGTTTAGAAGTTGGTGCTGCTAACGATCTGGATGGTTTGTTTCCTCTTTAGCCTGGAGGACACAACATCCAAAAACAATTTGAAACGTGGTCCTGTCAGACCACAGCACACTTTTCTAGTTTCCATCAGTTCACCTCGGCAGCATCTCTGGATGTTGTTGATATACAGCATTCGCTTTGCAAGGCAGAATCTTAGCTTGCATTTGTAGATGCAGCAGCAAACTGTGTTTACTGACAACAGTTCTCCAAAGTGTTCCTGAGCACATGTAAACAATCACTGGCAGAGTACAGACACCTGCTGCAGAGAGCACACAAACCCAACAACAAAAGTTTTATTTTGGCTTGTCAAGATAGTCACAGAATTACCTTAGAGACAGCTGCTATCGCTTCAGACATTTGTCACATTAACTGATAAAAGTGACTGCTAATAATGAGAAGCTGCTACCTAAATGTTTTGTACTCTGCTCTTTGCTAATAAGACAGGAGAGATAACAAATTTATTTCTGTCAGAGCTCAACAAATTTGTCTATTTTGCCAACTAGGTGTCAGAACAGTCCATGGCCAATGAAATCAGAACATTTTTTACATTCACACACTGTAATTTTCGCCAGCAGGCTGAAGTGGACAAAACTAGCAAGGGAGCCAGAATGAGCTTTGAGGGAGAAAGGCATTCAGAAGTCAGGTGTTATAAGAAAAAAAGGGCTTTCTGGCAGAAAGGTTTTAGGAAGGCAGGTGACATAGAATAAAGACAAAGTGCTTTCTGTCAGAAAGGCTTTAGGAGGTTTTTACATAGTATAAAGAGAAATGGGCTTTCTGGTAGAAAGTCTTTACAGAGGCAGGTGAGAGGAAACTAAAGTACTTACTTACCCTCTAACTCTGTAAGTATTTCTTGAGAGCTAACATCTAGTGGTCAGTCCCTGAACTGCACACTCAGGCATCAGTATTCATGAGGCCTATAGAGCTTCAGCCCTAGATAATATCACAGTGTCACATTTTTCTCAGCTGTAGTCAACATCAGGTCGTTGTTTTTCTCAAGTTACAGCTCAGGTCCCAGCTCACACTCATCTCTGCCTTTCCTACAACACACGCACATTTATTTGGGGATGATTGTGCCTCAAAACATAAATAGTCAATTGAGGTCTGGGTTCTGGATCTGTGACTGACGAGTGTGTCTTCACATCCACGAAACTGAAATGTCATGTCTAAATAAAGTGGCACAGGTGAAAGCAAGAATAGACAGCGTCTGGATGAACAAAGTATAAGACACTGGTGAATTTAGCTTTAGGGTTTTGGGATAATATTCAAAATGTTCATTTAGCAGACAGAGTAGGCGTAAAATGCAAAGTTAGTGAGCAGTGTTTTGTCAGTGAGTGAGCTTTGACCAGATAAATGCAGGGTTTCTGATTAATGCTACAATTTTGACACTTGAATTTGCCCTTTGAATTAAATATGGATGGAAGTGAGAGTCTTGTTTCAGACCAAGGATCTGAAATGAGTGTGGCCATGGGAAAATGTGCAAAATATCAGTGGGTGAAAAACTGTCAACTGAAAAAATAGGACATGACATAACTGACATTCCCCTGATATTAAAAAAATACAGGTTGATTACATGATTATTAAACATATGCTACTGAAATTAAAATCAAAATTACATATTTTTCCATGGTGTTATTTAACTATCTAGATTTTTTTTTGGTGTGAGTTACAGAGTTTTGGAGATATCAGACATAGAGATTTCTGCCTTCTCTCCCATATAATGGGACTAGATGGTACTTGATGGTCTCGCTCCTGAAATCATGACCTGGTTACTCAAGATAATGGACAAACCTTGTGAGCAGTTTCATGTAGTTTCAGTTAGATTCTAAAATAGATCCAGTGCATTACTGCAGAAAGAAAGTAGTTCCTACATTAAATTGCTCAAAACAAGGCCTGTGGATTTTTTGAGCAACTAAATCATTTCTGGAAAGAGACGTTGCTGTTGAGATTTTCAAATGTACTTTCTGCTGCTTTGAACGTGACAGGACTAGCGCCATCTGCAACCCACGCCAAAACAGCATAGATTAATAAACAGCACTACAGGCTAGAGGCCATAAATACATATTTTAGAATTTGGGGTGAACTGTCCCTTTATATATAAATGGAATTGATTTTCTTTATTTCTTTTCCATTTACATTTTTGCTGTTTCCAAACTTAGAGAATCACGTTTTCAACATTTCTCTCTCTTCAAATTACTCCACATAGTTTCCCTCGTGGTCTGTTTATTCTTTCTAAATTACAGTGAATAAAAGTCACAGGTTAAGACGTTCATTGACTCTGAAAGCCTTGTGAGTCACGATTTCTGCTCTGACATGATAACCAGCAGAGCTGATTGAGGGGGATGACCTTCACAAATGCTTATCCAGGGCTGGTGCTCAGGGCAACCTAATATTGGCATTGGATTATTCCTACATTCCTAATTAGTGCGCTTGGGCTTCGGATCAGGCAACCTCCATCACGGAGCATCCATGCAATTATATTTATCACAAATCTAAATCTAAACAGGCTGGTGGACAAAAAAGAAAGGTTGTTTGTTAAGAGAGGATTTGGAAATGGTATTGATCTTCTCGCTGAAAATGTTCCCAGCAGGGCCTTTTGTATTAAAATTTAAGATCAGTTTCTGATCTGGACCCCATTTCTCCCTTTTTTTTTCTGAGCATCATACAGTCCAGAATTTGGTCGACTGCTTCGTTTCAGATCTGCTGCTCCTTGAATTTCCTTTAGAGAGTTTACAGCTCTTAATTCTCTCCTCTAGGACGGCGGTTCTCAACCTGCGGGTCGTGAGATAATTTCTGGGGGTCGCCAGATAGAAAAAAACAAACTAAAATATTGTTGTAAACAGATCTCAGCCGCATAAGCCCTGAGATACAAGCATTAAAAAATATGCAAAATAACGACATGAAAGTGAATAATGGTTAATATTGTAATATTTTCAATTAAAATCATTCAATTTTCAGGCACCCAAACAATGACACATAAGGTTCAAATATATATTTTTTCTTTTTTACAGTGAAATTTTACAGCCACCTTACTAACGGGTATATAAACCAGCACAAAAATGACAATTACCAACAAAAACCATCATGTTCTGAGCAAAAAAACAAAATAACTTCTCCATCTTGTTACATAAAATTGCAAACTAAACAAATTACTCAGTCGAGCACTAAACATGATGGGAAATGAGGGCCATATTTTAGACTGTGAATGGTTTTTATATTACATCGACTGTACCAGTGATATAATTTGTCTTAGAACAGATTTCATACAGTGTTTTTGTGAGAGTCAAAGGAATGGCCTTTGTGTTTGAGTTTCTTGGGCAGACGTGGGGGTCGTGATCACCAACCTCATTATTCTGGGGTGTCACGACTCAGAAAAAGTTGAGAACAACCGCTCTAGGGCCTGCATCATGGAAAGAAAAAGACAAGCAGCTCTGTGGTGGGGTGATGGAGACACGTCAGCCAAAATGGCTCCGCGTGATGAGTGCAGGCTGGAAAATGAGCCTTGTTTTGTAACTAAATCGAGGCATTGCACGGGTGAGTGATGAGCAGCAAGTTAAGATATCAATAAAAATATGTAAAACCTTAAAGGATTAGAACTGGATTTGCTTCAGTAATAACAGTGCTCCCGCCACGTGTGCAGGCAGTTCACACATCATCATGTACTTTCAGTGAGTTTGAGGTCCAAATCTGCCCGAATCTTCCCTGTGGAGAAGAAGTCTAATGAGAGAGGCCTAACTCATCCAGTGAACAGAGCCGAACCACATACATCTGACGTTGTGGGGCCATTCTAATGAGGGAAACCTTTGAAGAAGTGGACCAGCACTCCAGTATTTCATTAAACTTAATGATTTCCTTTAATTGTGCTTAAAGGTTGAGCAATAACCTGTTTAATCAATGGGGCATCTTACTTTCCACGTGTTCACAGCGAGACTGGGAAGAATATGTTTTATCCACTTCCCCTCGAAGACAAATACAGAAGCTAAAGTGGTTGATAATGGTGGTAAATGACTAAAATGGTGTCTGCCAAGTCACATGAGGTATTAAGATAATTAAAAATTCAAATAGCCACACTCAATTTAAGTTTGTCAGCTCTCTGCAGATGACTTCCCTAAGCGTACTGTACTTTGAAATGTGATTTGGTCATCTTCTGTAGTTTGGTACACAGTTCTGAGCAGCCATGTTTTTATTTTTTGAAAATAGTTAAAACAGAAACAGTTTCTAAAATTCAATTTGTCCTCCGGGACATGGATTTATATGTATCTCTGTACATGGAGAGATAAAGGGATAATAATCGGGTTTAATGAAAATATATTTTAAAAAACACAACAGCAAAATGACAGAAATAAAACTAAATACAAAAATAAAGATAAAAATTAAATAAAATGGAAAAATCATAATTATATTAGAAATGTTTTTTAAAAATATTACAGAAATAAAATAAAAATACAATCTACAGTATAAAAAAAAGTTTCAACAAAAATCAAATCAACTATGCTACATGCTTTTTTTCCAACCACTTCACCTATATATGAATAAATAAGCAAAACATTATAATTTACATTTCAGATTTTATTAATTTACGTGAAAAGGGGCAGGTGACATTAATCAACATGCAATACATCCAAGTTAGCCAAAGGCTAGTTTTCATCAGCCGTCCCTTTGTCAGATGTTCTTACTCTAGAATAATTAAAATAATACAATGTACAATAATTACCTGCAACTCTCACTGATAAGCGGTTACAGAAGATGAATGAATGTGCAATAATTACAATAGTTTAAGACAAACTATGCTGTGGTAATAAGCATACAAAACAGTTCATGAAGAAAGACCGCCATGTTTTCCTAAATGTGGCTGTTGAACCTCTCATTGTACAACTGCACATGTAATTCTTTCCAGTTTAATGAAATGAAACCTAAGCAGCAATCTTTAAAGTTCCCATGTAGTCAAAATTGATGTTCAAGTTTTTTTAATATGTAAAAAATGTATACGTATTGAGCTGTATGTTGCTTATAAGCAAGTGTCTGGCCCAACAATGACAAAAAAGTTGTTGTCTAGATATTCTTAGGTAGTTTTTATTGGTATTTCAGAATTTGTCTTTTCCTGGAAAATGATTGTAAACTGGTGATGACTCATTCTGCACTTGGGGGCGTACACTAAATTTGCATCCTAGGAGCATGGAAGGAGAATACCTCCATTCACCAGTGTATATAACTGTAAACTGTTAGCTGCTGTCAGCATGCAACAGAATCAGACGACAGGGAACGCAGCACCGAGGTCGTTCATAATGTTTCCTGATGGAAAGATAGCTTTACGTGTTGCTAGAGTAAGTAAGCTAACTGCTAACTACTGTTAGCTTACTTAGCCATGTCTCAGCCCTGGGGTGCTGGGAGCCAAATCCAGCAAGAAAACCACCGGACTGTAGCATATTCATAATCATAATCATGACAATCATGCTATGATTATAATCATAATCATAGCATAATCATGTAAGCAATAAGCACTTCACTAGCCATCTCACAGGAACTTTAAATCCTTTTAATCCTCACCAGAGTTTGCATTTGACAAGGAATTTTTCCATCACTGGTTCTTTAGCTGCATATAACAGTATGGAAGTGATATGTTGGATTTTAAATAGCAATGTTGGTATCTTTTTAAGATTAATTTGTATTTTTGTCCAGTTTTCTTACTTGGTTAATTTGTGATCGATAACCCTTCTATCCTAAGAGAAGCAGTGTTGTGTGGGATCAGTGCTTCACTTATATGAGCTATCCCGTCTTTGATCAATGTTTGTCAGATTGACTGAGTTAACAGTAGCCTGGAGTGTGCACCTGCGACCTGGCTGCAGAGATTATTCTATGTCGCTGCTCATTAAGCAGGAACCATTTAAACCAGCAGGACTTGTTTTATGCGTCTCTGCCTGCTCAGTGAACTTTTCACTCATGCATTTAGACTGTCTGCCACAGTTCGCACAACAGAAAAGGGGCATCACATTAAAATTAGATTGTTCGATACTGACTCTAATAAGTTCAGATGAGAGGTGTGAATTAAGCTTCTAAAATCTTGGAATTTAGCTGCTTGTGTGGGTTTCATGTGGGTGCACTCCGGTTTTCTTTCACATTTCCTTCCTTCTTTCCTTTGGTATTAGAGCTGTTCCTGCTGGCATCAGAACTGGTGTTGAAGGGAGCTGCGCTGTGGCTGCTCACTGCTCCTGAACAGTTGGGGTTGGTGACCTGCAGAGCTGGAATTTTCCCATGAGGACCTGTGAAGTAATATAACACAGGGAGAGCTTTGCAAGTTTGAGAAATCAAAAAATGAGCAGGCCAAAATGCAGCTTTACTGATCAAATACTCTGTTAAGGAAAGCTTAGTTCATTTGTGAACACATTTCGTGCACAAATTCAAAATGCTTTACATAATGTGTTAAGTAACTAGTAGGTTTCAGTTGTGGAATCTGCCCACAGACTCGAACTGCACGAAGTCCAGTGTGATTTGTAGATCAGATCAGTTGGCTGGAGGTTATCGTATTATCTCTGCCAGCCAGGAGGGGATCATGCGTTCAGTTGTGTGTTTATGCATATGTGAGTATTATATCAACTAGAGGACCTAGTGCATCCATTGGTACCAATCATGTCATGCTAGCTTGTTGGGAACCTCTCAGTTCAAGATATCTGAATGCACATGGGTTCTATGGGTACCCAAGAGTCTCCCCTTTACACACAGACCCACTCTATCCTAAATCCCATGCAGTCTGGAGCAGAAATAGATGTGTTATTTTCATCTGTTGTAAAAAAAAATGGTGTATTTGAATATTGCTGCATGCTGCGTAGGCCGGGGCAATAGCTGAAAAGTCTGTCATGACAATGAAGTTTAACATCGGTTAATAATTATCAGTCATGTAGGTTGTGATTGACAGCATGTTGTGTACTCCAAAGGGTGGAAGCGGCTGAGATAATAAGTGGATATTTCTATCCACTTGAAGTGCCTGGGATGAAGTATTTCCTAACCACATACATTGATTTCTTGTCCTGACAGGTACAATAAATGGCCTAACCATCATACCCCTGATTTAAAGGCGAACTCCACCAATTTTACACATGGCTTCCATCCTATGGATGCAGGATGGCATTCTCATTGCTGTCAACTTATTTTTAAATACTTTCATTTTAACTGCCTTATTTATTTGTCCCAGAAACATCAAATTACTCCCTAAGACAAAGTGCCTTTGTTTTCAGTAATTCTATCATTTTTCTATCATTTTTCTTACTGACAAGCATTTTTCAAATTTTGTTATTTTGTGTCTTATATTTTGTATTGTTCTGTTTAGGGGTACATAATATAGATTTATTGGCTATATTTGCATCTCCCAGTATTTATCAAGCATCCATAGTTTTTTTATGATTGTTCATTGGGAGCCTCACCTTTTGTGGCTGCAGAGAGAGCTGCGCAAAATAGGGCTGTGCTTCACGTAACAAACCTGAATCTCAGGACGAACTGTTGGCAGTTGAGTTGCATTGTGTGTAATGTAGGCGACAAGTTTAGACAAGAAAGAAAAAGTAGGCCTTAATAAAAAAGACATTATCCCTTTGTATGCGTCTTTTTATACCTGAGCTGCATTTTTTCGTATATGATAACTGCCATGAGACCACCGGCCACAGCTGTTGTGCAGTATCTTTGATTGCCCATGATCTTTATTTTCAGTCAACTTTATGTACAACCCATGGTCACAATTCAGACCCTGTCTAATATGGATTATAGCAATATCACCACTTTTATGGTGCATTGAAAAGATGTTTTCAGCTAGTAAGCTTAACCCTGCAAAATCATGAATGCTTATGAATGTTTAATATGTTCAGATCACATTAATACTAGAACAGTTAATTTATTTTATTGTGGATGCAAAGAATAAAATATGTTATGTCTACTCCTGGATGGCACTGTATAGTTTTGAATCAGGTCCAAAAGAAATAGTATAAATGAAAGAAGGTGGACTGGGCCTGGCGCAAGGGCACAACGAGTTAAAAATCTATGGAGCTGAATGCACCACTGTGCAGCTCTCTGTATGTATCTTTTGAGGCTTCTCTCTAACTCTCTCTAACTTTTTTCACAGTATAGTGCCTATTTGTCCATCCTCTACATCAGACTTGTTATTTCACTTGAGGACCATGTGCTCCCTTTAATTTGTAAAACTCCAACACACTGTCAAACACATCTTGGCGTTATCTCTTTCCATTTCACGGAGCTCCCTCCTATTGTGCCCATTGCAGTAAACATCTCTGAGCTGTAACTTCAGTCTGTGCTCTCATAATGTGCAACCAGGGAGCAACTCCAAATTGCAAAGCACACAGTTGTTTCTGCTGTTTTAATGTGATTTTGAGAGATTCCTTACCAAGGATACAACCAATAAATGCAATGTCAACAAGATTAATAGTGTTATTAAATACTTATAAATATATAAAGAGATGTTTGCCTTTGATTTATTCAATTAATTGTTTTGAGCAGATCTACTCGGCCTTAGATTACACGTGTGGAAATAAAAGTCAGGGCTCAGATAGGTCCCGGTTCCCAGAGGGGCTCTCATAGATGGTCTTCGTCTGAATGCACCGCAGAGGGTTCAATGAATATTGGTTCTGTTGGAGCTAAAATCTTCAGCACATGCCTCTGCTGCTGCTGAAATGATATCTTAAGCCATATATTGCGTGACCATAAACCTGTTGAAGCAGCAGAGGCTGCACAATGAAGAGATGAGGGCTCGCTGCATGCTTAGCATATGTTGTTTGCTCGTGCACTGGACAATGATGTCCAGAGGCCTTGTTCCAAAAGATTCGAGCACCAGACAGCCGTAGCGCCTTCGGCTGTGTTTGCTTTTGGATCTAACTCATGTGAAATTGATGTGTGGGGGACACTGATCCATGCTGAAATGGGACAACACCCGAAACAAATGTCAAAAATATTCTCATCCATGGCTCCCTCTAAGCGCCGCAGTTTTGCTTGTCCACATCTCTGGCAGCTAAGGGAGGTCAGGCATTCAAATTAAAGGGGCACATAAAGAGTAAAGGGCCCAGTTGTAACCAGCCTAGCATGCTTCATGAATCACGGGTAAGCCAAGCACATAGATGAGAGGGGTTAGCTTCATCCCTCCAGGGACATCTGGCATGGACGGGACTGTGCAGCCACATCTTTGTTCCCAGTGGAGCCTCTCAGGACCTACATGAGTATTATAGTGCAGCTCAGTAACAATATGACATGATATTTCTTCATCAGATCATGTCTGTCCTCATGTGGTTTCACGTAGAGCCTGACTGATATATCAGTGGACCAATATTATCCGTCCATTATTGTCCGATATGCGCCTTTGTGAAAACATTTTAATACAGATTGTTTTTATTTGTTTGCTTTACAAGCATCATTCTGTCTGTATTTGGTCATTTTTTTTCTTAATTTAGGTATATTGTTTATATTATATTCTGTATAAAGAATATAGCTGAATATATCCATTGGAAACTTTTAAAATCTTAATACCAGTAACAGCCCCAAAAATTCAGTATCAGTCAGGTTTCATGTTTCATAGTATCTCTGAAAGCACTAAACAAACATAGTAATGTCAACAACATCCATATCTATAATAGTATAATAGTATAGTACATGTATTTGGTCATTTATGAGGATATTAGCATCAAATTAAGGTGAGAGCTATCAGCACCAGCAAAATATATATGATGTGACTACTGTACACATATAATAAATTCCTCATCACACATCATAGGTGTGGAAGCTACTGCTGACAATGACCCTGATGAAAACCTGTGCTGGTTGTATTGTATTGGTCATTTTTAATACATATTGCCGTGTAAAATAAAGGCATTTTAATTTTGCACAAACCCCACAGTGTGAATTTGTATTGCATTTGAAGGATGCTTGCATTTTTCTTTGAGACCATATTTCACCCGTGTAATGGACCCTTCAAAACATGAAAGAAGCACAGTACTCCAGTATCCAAAGAGCACCTGCATGTGACCCAGCAGTGCCTTTACTCCATTGTCTTCACTATTATTCTATCTCCTCTCGCCCACAGTATCCTTGTGCTTTATTGTCTAACTTTGCGTCTCCACCTCCTGTACCACTATTGACACTCAGTGACCCATTGAGGTCCCCTCATATCTGAACTCTGTACCACCTGACCGCTATTGTTTAGCTCAGTCTCAATTTCACCGCTGCAACTAATTGATACTCAGTCTGAAAGTACCCAGAGGGTCACAGCTTATAGAAAAAGAAATAACACATTATCAGCTGCTGGAAAATGTTTTTCTTTTGCCCTGTTAGAGGTCATGAGTGGTGTCAGTAGAAAATTTCTTGACCTGACAGGGATTTAGTGCCTTGCTCAGTAAGACTTCAACAGCCTAGACTTGCCAAAATGGTGACTTGGGCAGTCTGGTTGATGACTTATAATGTTCTTTATTATGACTAATTGTAAGACTTTTCAAATCCCCAGTTTTTTGCTTTCAAATAAAATATCATGCATAAACCCTATTTCCAAAAAAGTCAGCCAAGTCAGCCAAAATGTGTCTTGCCCTCTGTCTTGCTGAAATAAGCAGAGACGTCTTTAAAAAAGACGTCGTCTGGATGGCAGGAAATGTTGCCTTTCAGCCATAAATGAGGCCTTTACAGATGTGACAGTTAGCCATGATGCCATGGGCATCTGCATCAGCAGAAATAGTAACAATCTGTGTTTATGGTTTTCCAAAGTGTTTTCCTGTGCCCATGTAGTATCCTTTACACAATTATGTGGGTTTTTAATGCAGTGCTGCCTGAGGGGTCAGATTTTCAGTATTGATTTTCAGCCTTGCCCCTTATGTGTCGAGATTTCTCTGGATTCTCTGAATATTTTAATGATGTTATGGATTGTGGATGGTGAAGTCCCCTAACTTCCTCGCAGTGGTATGTTGAGACACATGCTTAAACTGTTGAACCGTTTGCCCACACAGTTTTTCACAAAGTGGTGACCCTCACCCCATCCATGCTTGTGACTTTCAGGGATGCCCCTCATGATATTGTCTCCTGTTACTAATTTACGTTTTTACCTGTGGAATATTAAATATCTTATCTTTGTACTGAAAAAACTTTTCACAAATAATTGCTTTTTTTTTTTTTTTTTAAATTTACGTTTTAACAATCCCTTTTTTTTAAATTACGGTCGTACATAAAATTACAGTCAACAGCCATATTAGTAAATATTTTATCTTTCTAACCACATGTATTTATTATTTATTGTGTGTTAATTAAAATAATGACACTGATATTTAAGCCAGGCTGTAAGACGCCAAGGCCACTTCTACATTGTTGAGAGAGAGAAGTCAGTCTTTCCAAACTGTGGCCTGCTGCGTGGAAGCATTATCAGCAGCTATCTCGGTGCATGGCTGAGTTTTCTGATGAAGCTGCCATTGCCTGAGAGCAATGATGCAGTTTGCTGGAGAGCAAGCTTTTATGTGATGACCGCTGTATCAGCAGGCAGCAGATGATAATCTTGCTTATGGCCATCACGAGAGGGAACAATGCACGGGGAGAGACGTGGAGCGTCTTTAATTATTAATACTCTGGCAGCAGCCTTTTCCATGTGGGCAGCGTTAACCTGCTGCTTGGCCGATCACAGACAGAAAGACACCATAGGAGGTTCTCATGGACTAATGTGCTCTGTAAAGTGGCACCGCTCAGACCACAGAGAAAAGCCATTTTCATCATCATTGTGACAGGACTCATGTAAATTCCAGCTGCCCCAGACACTTGTAAACTGCCATCTGGCCTGGTTGTCACCAACACAATGCATACATAAGAAATTCATTCTGATTTCCTGTTTTCTTTGTTGTCTTCTCTTTGTTGCATTCGGTTTTGAAGCCTTTGACATGTCATCTTCAGCGAGTATACACATTTACATAATAATCACAATATTTACATAACTGAGCTTTGGTGAGATCCACAGCTTTTGATTTCTTTTCACTCTAAAGACCTTTGTCTTACCAAAAAATGGTGCTACGGCACAAAAAAGCGGGTTTCCATGAATAAAAAAACAATGGAAAATTACGAATTGGATGGAAAAGAACTTATTTGAAAACAGCAGAACTAGGGTAAAGGATTGGTGAGTTAATAAGATGAAGAGAAAGAATCTACAATTCTAATAGACACAACATAAATTTAGTTAAGACCCCAGCTCGTGCCACTGAAGCTTGGGGAAATTAGACAACAGGGGCCATATTACAGAAATGTCCTAACTTTCAGATCTTGTCTTATCTGTTTGTTATGGTAATTAGGGTTAGGATTTAGGAAAAAGCCATTACAGATCAACAGTCCATGTTCCTGTCCTAAAAGGAGATAGGAAAGGTGTATTACGCAGCATCCTAGCTTCCGAAAATCTTTAATAAACTGTAACTTCTGACAATTTTATTTATTAATATTAGTTAATGGTAGCTAATGGTAGTGGTTGCTAACAGTTGCTATGGTAATGTTTGCTAACAGTAGCTAACAATAGTGTTTGCTAACAGTAGTGTTAGCTAACTTGTCAGCTAACACTACTCTGGTTGTTTTTTTATTGTTTTTTTGACAATGGATGCTGGATACGGTGGAGACGGCAGAGTTAACATTGTTGTAATTGTAAGTGCCAGTTATTGTTTTTGCTCCATGTTTTGTATTGTTCATTGTATGATTATGGTTGTAAAGTTGTTTAGCTCAGCAAGATAAGAAGAGTAGTGTCAGCTGATAGGTAACTGACATAAAATTTGATGTTAGATTGAGTATTCAGGATTTCTTAACCATATAAAAGATAGGATGAATAAAGTTAGTTTGCTTCTGTAATACCAAATTGGGGGAAATCCTCTCCAAGATCTTCCTATCTTAACTTAAGTCTTATGATAGACGTATGTGGGCCAGAAGGCCAAAATGGCCGGTGCAGTACAGATGAAACACCACTATACAAACTCAAAGTGCACAGTGCAAACACAACCATCACTTAAACATGCAGTGAAGGGAGTGGACTAGTCACCATGCTGGTCCCCCTCCTGGACAGGACCTCTGTCTGAGAACAAAAACAGAAAAGAAGCAGCTTTTACAGATGGCTGGGTCTGCACAGAAAACTCAACATCAGCAAAACCAGTAAAAACTCTTAAAACCAAGGAAAAGCTAAAGGTGATCAGATGATATAAAACAGCCTGTGGCAAAACAGCAGTTGGTGCTAAAAGAGGAAAAGAACAGAGGTTACACACATACAAGGAGTGACTCAATGGAATAAATTAACTGTGTGTGTTTCTGAAGTTTAGCAGATCCCTCTGTCTTCACTGTCACAAAATTAAATTGCAGTAAACTACTGGCAGCTGTAAAATGTAAAATTTATTAAAGTATTACATAGTAGAGGTTTACAGTATAAAACTGCAACGAGGCCTGCCAGTATACTTTTTTCTCTAGTGTTGCTACTGTAATCTTTTGTATATATTCTAACTGCGGGTTTTCTCTTTATATTAATGAAAATAATGATAAATTGCAGACATGCATGCTGTAAAAATGTATCTTTAATCTTAGTAGAGCACCGAAGTCTAAAAAACAGTTTTAGATTAAACATGCAAAACCTCTAAAACACTTCAGCACAAAAGACAACGACACAAGTGACCGCCTTATAGAACTGAACTGAACAAAGGCAGTATGACAGAAGTTTTATTTTAATTCTATCTTCTAATTTTAATTTTTAATTCTATCTTCTAAACCTATTAATGATAATATCCTGAGCTGCTTCCAAACTGTATCATGAGTCTAAAGTCACAAAACTGCTTTGCAAACTACTGTAAAAAAAAACAAAAAAACAACAACTTTGTTCACAGATACAAAAAGTCAGTTTCAGATCCGCTCTTAGTTCAGTGTTGTCAGTTTTCTGGGTGCACCAATAATAACACGGTCCTGCCACGTTGGTGTCATCAAAATAAGGGAGTGAAGGAAGAGGTGTTTTTCTTCTCAGGAATGAGGGATGATGAGGGTCAGTGGTGGCTGGTCGTCTTTTTTGTCAAGGAGAGAATCCAAAATCCAAGGTCCAAGGCAATCATAAACCTACAACAACAACAACAGAGCTTTTACTTTTTAATCAACTGCTAAATTAAAGAAGTGAACTATATTGTACAGTCATTTTCCACATTCTGCATACACAGCATGTAATCATTCACACAATGCAGTTAGAAATTGTGAATATGTTTTTAGAAATAATCCCCACAAATATTACGGAGAGGCTCTGAGATTTATGACACTACACTGGTATTTTATTTTAGAATCTGTGCAATCTTATTGAAAAAAAAGTATCTGTACAATGTGTCAAAAAAAAAGAGACAAAACCACTAAATCCTTCATGAAAAGACTCATTACAGCAACACAGGATTTTGTTTGCTTCAAGATCACAGCTATAGTAGTGAGTAAAGGGTGTTTGTAAGACAGAGGCAGAGAGGAGCCTGTGACTGTAAGGAGTCAGGATGAAGCAGCTGCCACACCGGCTGACCCTGCAGGGTAGCAGGAGGCCTGGCCCCTGAGGTTAATTAGCCTGGACAGGCTAGTGGTCTATCATGCTTGGTGCTGGAGTTAGCATCTCTCTGTCTCTCTGACAGCAGTCTGGCAGGATATTGACATAAATACACATCAGGATGTCCTTTGTTGTAAATGGTGTTAAAGTAAAATACAATACAATAACTAAAGTCTGAAGCAACCTAGAGGAGAAACATGAAAACCCTAGCGGCAGCTCAATTATCCGCACATCAATCAGCAGGGGATGTGATTGGTTCTGTAAATGGAGCTGGAGTGATGTGTTGTGGTAGATCGATGGCCCAGCGGTCCGCTTCTCAGACAAGTCCACCGCCATCACCATCACCTCCACCCCCCTCAGAGCTGCTTGCATCCTGTTTCTTAACATGCTGATGGCTTAAAAATAATGCAGATTGTGCAGAGTATGAAGCTTTGATCCCATCGTTTTGTGTCAAAATTATAGATGTGTGCACAGATTTTTTTTTACGAGTATCTGCAGATCTGTACATCATGCTGAAATTCAAAGTTAAAGGCCAGTTGGCTGCATAATTTACATGTAGATATAAATACACATAATTTTTTGTTGGAAATACAGGCATAATTCCAGTCAGTTGCTGATTCAAGTCAGTTTGACAGTGAAAAATGTGTTCAACTAGTAAGTCAAAGCCAGCAGCAAGATGACAAATGCAGCAGCATGCTATAAATCAAGAATGGGACTTTAACTTATGTGGACCCTTCATTTAAATCTTACACCAGCTCAGTCTAAACCTGCAGTAACTGACCTTTTTGACTACTTGATGGAAACCAGTTATGAACACAACATTGATGTATTATTAAATCGGGGTATTATTTAAGTTAAGATATGGTGAAAGAGTTGCTTATTTACACATCCAGCAGTGAGGGATCAATATTGTGATTTTACATATCGAAGTACATCTTTTACTCCTGTTTTGGTTTGTACCATCTCATGAGGGTATTATCTGTCTTTAGTTTATCCCAGTCAGGATTTCTGGGGCCGATAGCTGGAAGCAGTATCTGTGGATACTGATCAAAAATAACAGGGTCTATTTGTAGCAATATTGTATATTGAGTATAACTGTAACACAACTTGGGGATCTTTTGCAAAACAATATGGTTGAGTTTGATAGAATTTTATAAATCTGTCTATGTGGAAATGAAAAATAAGATGTGGTTATGACCTAAGCATCTAATAATTGAAAATTATGTGGCTGAAGAACAAGAATACATTTAGGCCTATGTTTTTAGGAAAGGAAAAAAAGGAAAGGAAAAGGAAAATAAGAAAAAAAATATAAACCTTTTGTTAAACAACCTTCATGGCCATTCGAATATAGATTTCTAAGTTTACAAAGTGCACTTGAATGCACCATGTCCCTGTCGGCGCCCATGCACACTTCGTCTGTACAAAGCGAAGTCCCTGATCCTGCGATTGAGTTTGTGTGAGAAACTCTGACAAAGGCAGCAGAGGACAGCAGCTGTGCAGCAGTAAATTACACCAAAACTCTCAACATAGTTTTTTATCACATGACTATTTCAGTGCAAACATTTACCCACCAGCCTTCCGATTTACTCGCCAAATGGGAAGTCTATCACAAGTCAGCCCATCCATCCACCCCACATCCTCCAGACCTTCTACTTCTTTATACCACGTTGAAAGCCTGTTGCATACAGCCAGGGATGGGTTTAAATTAAAGTCACTTGAAAGCCTGGTGAGGCTCTTTCAGCTGCTAACGGACACTGTGTGGATCTGTGAGTCTCAGAGGGGCAGCAACAAAACGTCTGCATTTGATGAGCTGGGAATGAGAACGGGTTGAGCTGAGGGGAGCTGCACGCTCAAGTGATAATCCTCTGTAGGTTCATCAGTATGAGGCACCAGGGGGGAGGACTTACCATTAGGCAAAGGTCAGCAATTGCCCCAGGTCCCAAGGTGCAATGGGTCCCATAAAACGCCTCATAAACTTATGGTTAAGAATTAATTAAATTTTTTTTGATAATTAAACATGTCTTTGTAAAAATCCATGCACTAAAATGTCTTGATTCTTGAGTGTCTCCAGGCCGCCCCGCTAACTTGGTCTATTCTGTGACCTCACTGAGCATCTGTGTAAATGAATCAGGAAGACGGTAGTCAACTTGTGTTTATCAGCTCAGCCTGATGTACAGACTGTTGAAAAATGAAGTGAAGCTGCCCCAGCCTGCTAAAAAAAAAAAAGGTAGGAAGAGGGAAGATACTAAAAGACAATTCCCATCCCAGCCACAGCCTGTTCACCCTGCTGCTGTCTGGCAAGAGATACAGAAATATCCACTGCTGTACCACCAAATTACAGAGCATGTAATAAATACTATGTACAGGACAGAAGTACACATCAAAATAAGAAAAAATCCACACAGTAGATAATGCTCCCATTATTCTTATACCATCAGAGGCACACCTCACAAATTCCCAGGGGCCCCACCAGGGATTTTGGGCCCCATGAAGAGATATCACACTGGGACCCACCACCACAAGCCACATCAACCCTATGCTATTGCTGTAATATATTCAATAATACAATATTATTTATAATAACATCATAACAACAAATTCTGTTACTGCCATTTTGTTACTTAATTTTGACTACATGCACCACAGAAAAAACCCCCTGCAGAGTACTGACTCAGATTACCTCCAGTTGTGTATCACCACCACTAGATGTCAAACAAATTACAATGTTTCAGTCTGCATGAAGATTATTATTAAAGTATTATTTTGAAATTGGCTGTCACTCAGACTCAGTCACTCAATGCTTCAAACTGTCCAGCATCCAGTACAAACTATAGGCTGTTTTTGTTTTCAATAATAATCATTATGTGGAAAATAATTAAATTGTTTGAATTCCTGTCACTGAAAAGGATTTAATAATTTTTCTTTTTTTTTCATAATAAAAAAAAAAGAAATTGCCTTGGACCTCCTGCAATTATACCAACTGACATGTCATTCAACACAGTGCTGCTCACCTTCATCAGCTGGGAGGAGGGCGGCTTCATTTGGGGTCTGAAGCTGAATCTGCATCTGTGGGACCAGGGGCACCAGGAGCAGCAGGAACAACTGATATAGCATGAATAGTCTGCTAAAAGTTTGCCTGCATTGATTATATGTCTCCTTAAAGAGGAGTTAAAAAACACGCAGAATTTTCTGTGAAATAGTTAAGTAAGGGTAGCAACAGTAGCCTATTTTAATAGCCAAAACTGATTTATTTTCACCAATCATGGACTTGTTGAGGAATTGAGTGACATACTGTCGCCCTTTCTTCTTTCTCACCTCTCTTTGTTTCCTTTCTTTCCATTTTTGGAAGCCAGTTTCATCGTCAATATGAGACATGGTGCCGCTCCAATGGCACTCCAAGACAAACAAAACCAAACAATGCTCCTCACTCGCAGTTCAGTGCTAGCAAACACTGTGCCAGACCCGAACCATCTGATGTAAACAGATGGGGGTGTTGGGCAATAGAGGCTCTCTGGATTGGTTTATTTTTTGCCAAAAACAATAAAAAAGAAACTGTTTATTACTTGTTGTTATTAGTAGTAGGAAATTGTAAAAAAAAATACTGTATGATGATAGGTTAATAATTTAATATTTCCCAATGTTCCAATATGTTTTCAGGGCCCTGTCACTCATGAGCCCTTAGAATTGTTCAAACCCCAACACCACTAGTAAAATGCCTAACCTATTTTAGATATGCCTCTGCAAATCTGAAAGGTGGTGATATTAAATGGCAATAAAAACAAGAGCAATCAGATACATAACCCACAAGCTGAGTATCAGAATAATTACAAAAACACAGATTGTTATCATGACAATATTGATTAGAGCTGCTTTAAAGGTACGTCTACTTCATATTCATAGATATGAAAAACATCCACGGATGTTTTGTAATACATTTCCATGAAAATTCATGAGCTATGTGCTATGAATAATTTTCTCTCATCCCCGTACTCTGTACATTCTTAAATAATGTTGTTTAACAATGTTGTCCTTTCTTACATCTCATAACCTGGAAGCTGCTCCGCTGTAAGAACCCTTCTTGAATTATCGGGTGTTTTTCTTTTGCGTGTTTACTGCTTCGTTGAGAGGTTGTCAGCCAGCATAAATGTGATGCTAACTATTGTATAAAAGCCATAAAAACGCAAAAGGGCATTCTTGAAGGCGGCTATGAGTGCAATGTAATGGAATAGGTAATGCGTATGATACACGTAATGGCATGGGTAAGAGGCAGAGCTATACGTACTAATGATGGGAGGTTGGTTGAAATGCCATTATCTACCGTGTCTGAGAATGAAGAGCTCTCACTTCTAATATTATCAGCTAGCCGGCCCGCTCTGAGTTCTCAATGTCACTCTGATGTCCTCTCCCTCTGTACATCACAGAAAACACAAGGGTGCTTTTAAGGAGTAATTTGCTGTTTTTTATTTCATCTTGGACTCTGCCTGCAGTGACCCCAGGCCCGCTGCTTCTGTCATCCAAAATTGTCTTCTTGTTCGTGATGATCTCTGATAATAGGGTTTTTAATCTGAAATTGAACAAATAATTCACGTCTCCCCGCATTAGTCATCACACTCTTGCTTTGAATGCAACTCCTCCCTGTTAATCAACCTTGTTCACGCATGACGCTCCATCGCTCAGCTGCTGCAATAAGATTGGATGTGTAGAAAATGGCCTCATTAAATTTTACAAAAGTCTCTGTCGCTGGCAAAACAAAACACCCACAACCAATTTGAAAACTTTGTTCTGGCTCCTTCATCGGAGAAAAACAGCAAACTTCCCCTCACATAATGACAAATGTTTGGACAAAAGTGCCTCAGCTTTATGGAGTTGTCATATACGGGCTGTACCTGTTTGAAAAGTTTTCAAATTAAAGCTCGAGATTTGAAGTTCGGGATGGTGTTTCCGCCTTTCTGTCGGTGATAATCAAATGCAGCAGGTGGTGAGGAAGTGTGCATCTCAGCAATCATCTCCATTGACATGTGTTAATAGCTCATCAGACTAAATTGTACTAATAACTGCTTTCAGGAATCATGATTGCACATACTTCAAGGTTCTGATGCCTAATAAGGATGTGTTTAATTCCTGAGCCGTGCATCTATAAAATGTTTTAAAAGATAACATAAATGTAATCATATACTGTACAGTGAAAAGTGAAATTGGTGCTATTTTTGAATGGTTTACATATCCTTGTCTTTAGCTGGCTCACAGTAATACTGTAGTAGATGCACCCTAATGCTCTTCCATTCCCAGCAGCTGTCTACTGTATCTTCATTGAATTTAGTGGCTATTGCACCTCAGACTGAATTTGGCCTCCAGCTGCCAATCCTTGCTGGTGTTGTTGGCTGTGAGCTTCACACACCTGTGTCAGATGGAGCAGAGCTGAGGCACTGCCACATCATGTCATTCACAATTTCCCTTTGGCTTTTCTGGCTGTTACTACAGTCGGAATGGAGTGTGGGAGACTGATTTGAATAAGGAGAGTTTCATAGCAAGACACAACGTCTGAATAAGAAAAAAGAAGAGTGTCAATCCTGGATGAATGTTAAGATCCTCTCCTGTAGGGCTGCAAATTTAATTGCAATCGCAATAAAATCGGAGTATGGCCAAATGCAAAATCCAAGTTGCAGAACCAGAACCAGTTTTTTGAAAAAGGAAAAATGTATGAGGTTATAATGAGGTGCTGTGGTGCTGCGTAGATAACCTGTCCTCAATAAATTTGTTCACCAGATAGAAGAAAACATGTTTGTTTGATACAATGAATATCTCAATACCTCAATAAATATCACATGATCACAACTGTAATAGTTTTTTTTAATGAACATGAAAATTTTAATGTAAAATTGATAATTTCAGTCAAAAATGATTGCAATATGACTTTTTACCAAATCATGCAGCCCCCCTCTCCAGACACATACTAAGACATAAAAAAACCCTTTGCTTTAAATGATTATTGTCTGATATGTTTTCACCACAAAAATGCTTACCATCATCATCACAGCAAATTTTAATTTGAAGGGTCATTTCATGTTGAGATCTACACATTGATGTATTTATAATCACCGTTGTCTCTGATTGGTTGATAAGTCAGAACAATATAAGTAAATACGGAAGATATGTGAGCTCATGTGTGCGCACAGCTCATCCCACCCCTGCATAAGTCAGCGCTCTACTTGGGGCACTCCAATAAAAAAAAAAAAAGTCTAGAACCGCCCCTGTATATACGCTTGAGTTTTCAAGTTTCCACATCACACTTGTGTAAGCTGCGTATTGGACCACAATTGGCTTTTAAACTAGTTGTGATGAAAGGAAGAAATAAATCTGCCAGGCTGACAGGTACAACAAATTGCCATGTATATAAATGCCAAACAGGGTTTGAGGTTGCTCAGAAACAGTGTCATGATTACATACTGTAGTCCATCCACCACAGGGCTCTGACTAATTTATTTTGCAAAATGTACCACTGCCTAGTACACATCTTGGTCACAAAAAAGAAACCTAATTTAAGACATAAAACTATGTATATGTACATTTATATATCAGCAAGTTTGAGTGGAGGAGGCTTTAAATTTACTTAATAATATAATGCAAATACAAGGTACAAGATAGTGCAGGCGTAATGACTATCATACTTCAAAAAGGTTCATATTACTTTGAAATGTTATGCTCTACACTTATTAATGTGTGCATACTGATATTTAATGAAACGGCTTTTACAGCTCGAAGATCTGGATGTTTCTCATTTGTTCCCCATTTTCTCTCTTTCTCTTTGAAAGCGGTAATAAAACACATTTATCAGCAGTACACAAGATGCCAAAAAAATTAAATTAACTGAGAAATAGAATGCATGTCAGAAACATTTAGTTAATCCCTAAAAATGATATTTTACAGTGTAATTCTCATTAAATAATATAGTTCCTCTTCTGTTGGTTAACTTCAGCCCTAATGTTTTAATTTTAAGTCAGATTAGCACTTTGTTTTTTGACACCGTAATCACACTGCGTTACTGTTTGGTTTGCTGCAGTACAGTAGCTGTGCACAATCACAACACTTCCCCAACACAAACCTTTACATCTGCAACAGAGGCGAACTGTTCAGCAACTCCTCGGCCCATCTGCTTTCATTAAGACAGAGTGGTGCTCTCCCCTTCTACAGTAATTGACATGTGGGTGAGCAATGACTTACAGTGGAGAGTTTCACAGACAGGCCAGCTGAAGGGAATATCAAGAACGGATCAATATCGATAGCAACCAGCCCAAATTAGAAGAGCAGACGGCAGGAGGGGGGTCCTGCTTAACAGTCTGCAGGCGAGGGCTGAGAGACTTAGTGGGTAGCATTGGGAGTTTTAATAACACAGAATCGATGAGCGCTGCCCGCAAACCTTTCACAGTGAAGTTATTAATTGGAGAATGAACAATACAAAACTGTCACTGCAGAGTTGTGGGCTTCCAGTTATTTAAACAGGGTCCATTTACCAAGGCAGGAAAGCTCCCTTCTTGTTTTGCATTAATGTTTTGTCATACTTAGCCGAGCTACCACCAGACTCTCTAGTTCATGCTCATAGATTTGGAGGCAGTGGGAAAATTCAATCCACAGTCTCCTGTGTAACATGTTGTGAGAAACATCTTGTTAGTGCTTTAGAGGTTACAGAGTACGGGAGCTTTGTCCTCTGTCAGCGCAGCATTACTCACCAAACAAAGCCGCGTGATTTATCTCAAAATCTATTATCAAAATGAGTAGGCAGAAACCAGGGCTCATAATTCAATTGACACTTTATGGTGTTTGTTATTGGGAGCAGAGGGGTGGGAACACATACAGATGCTGAAATATGGCTGCTGACAGAGTCTCTAATAGAGCTACTGGCCTACAAAGTTAAAACACACACAGAGCGGCCTCACTTTTAAAGTGGCCAGCCGAGCGTGGATGAAAGTGACAAAGTAAATGATCTGCTGAATGAACAGCCGGCGCATACAGTGATGGACAGGCACTTGTAGATGTAAATGAGCGTAGAGGATATTTAGAGCAGCACCTCCATTCTGTGCGTGTCGGCTCAGAAAAATTATTATCCCCTGGCATCTTATCATCACGTTCTTTATAGTCGAGTAATCTGAAATCCTTTTAACAGTTGACCATCTTTGAACCGCCGTGATTTTCCTCGTTTCATTTGTCACATTGGATTTAAGGGGTTCCTCCTAAGGTCTGCAGGGTAGATCATGTTCACTGTAAAACGTTCACCAACTTTCTGTGCTGAATGCTGCTCAACCGAAGGTTAGACTCCATTTAAATGTTGCTTTTTTAAATGTATTTGTTCTATTAGTTTATGTAATAAGCCTGTTAGTTTATGTAATTATTCTAGCTATGAATGTAGCTATAACAGATTTGTTTTAATATTCCATTGCAAACTCAAAATTAATGTTAAATTCCCCTTGGAATGAAGGATCAGTCGTTTATTTATAACTTGGACAAAAGGAAACTTGGTGCAAGGAGAAATGCACTTGGTGTATCCATTATTTATGTGTCTGAAACAGAGATGACAACAACAACAACAGAAAACCCCAAAATTGGCTTCTTGTTGTGCAGATCACCCATGTTTTCTCCTTGTTTTAGGGCTACATAACATCCAGTTGTAAATTCCAATGCAGAGTTTGACAATGCAGTCTACCGTCATTGTTGCACTTATATTCTGCAGGCCTCTCCTAATTTTACCATCCTGCTCTCGCCCACTAAATTTATATCCAGTTTGCCACCTACTGTCTGCCTGAATCTATGTGAATGCAGCATAAAGTCCCTGTTTCCTCAGTCAGCTTCTTACTGTGAGTAATTGAGTCCAACATGAGCGCACGATTTTCTGCCAAAGTTACAACAGTTTTGGTTATTTAACTTGAGAGATTTCCAAATTTATTTATTTTTATCAGAGCTCTTTTTTTTACTGATTGTTCTTTGCACATTTGAATCAGACTTTGTCAATCAAATCTGATCAAACCACACCCACACTTTCCTGATGATGCAGATTGACTGAGCGCTTGAGAGTGAAACTCTTAATAAATATTGCCTTACTTTTAAGCTTTGATGTTGCTTTGTTAGCCATGAATGTTATAGATATTTGAAGCTAAGGTGTTACTTGAATGCTCTAAATGAGCATTAAATATATCCTCTGGTTAGAGCAAGTGCAAATTGATATATATATATAGCAGATTCCATCTTCTTCCATTTTGTATTGAAAGGTATTCCAACCCTTCAGTATTATTGGCATACCTTGAAGTGCAAATGAAATAAATTTTAGGGCTCCCAGTAACAGTTATTTCTATTATTGATTAAGCTGTAGATTATTTTACTCAATTTATTGATTCATCATTTGGTCTATGCAATTTCAAGAAAAGTTAAAACATTTCTGTGCCAGTTTTTTTCCGAAGCCCAAGGTGATCAGTTCTAAACCCAGATATTTTTAATTTACTGTCATATAAAACTAAGAAGAGCAGCAAATGGGCAGACAAGACTAAGATTAGTTAGTAGTTTGTACAGTGCACATCCAATATACTGTATAGAGCCTATGAGTCCTCGACAGCGGCCACGGGTTCGATTCCAGCCTGCGGCCCCTTGCTGCATGTCTTCCCCGCTCTCTATCCCATTTCCTGTCAGTCTAATCTAGTAGCTCTTTAGCTTTATCATCACAACTCACAGCTTATTTGGTTTTGAGATCTTTTTAAAACTTTATTTTTGTGTTTTTTTGAAAACCACAACAGACAGGCCAGGGGATGACAGACACGGTCATCACAGGTAAAGTGAAATGCCTAACATCGTGTAAAATAAAAATGAAATGGAGATGGGTGACACTGCAATATCAAAAATCTGTGGATCCTTTATGCCCATGATTGGTCTTTGAGATCCTCCAAGTCCTTTTGTTCTGTGACTTTGATTCATGCAAAGCCAGAGTATTTTTAAGGAGGGAAGTGTCTCCCATTCATACATAACTTCTGTTGGTGCAGAAGAAAAGTACAGAAGAAAATAATACAAATTACTCCAAAGAGGATAAATATATGAAGAAATCACGTCAGATTCAAAAATACTTCCATATTTTCCAATATTTTCCACATTTTTCTGGTAGCATGTCTCGGAGAAAAAGTCAAGCGTTTTATACGCTTCCTTGAACTGTTTATTTCCACTCAGGAGGGAGACTCTTTACTCAGCCATTGGTTTTGAGATTTTTTTTTGAGAAAAATGTCTTAATATTGAAGCTCATCCTCCTCCTTTTCCCTTCTGGCTCCTTCAAGTTGCTCCTTCTTCTTTCTGTTTCATGGCCTATTGCCACCATAACTTTTGAGGTTGCAAACTGCCATCACAAACTTTACCGGAGGCATTGTTGCATCACATTCTTGCTGTTTGTGAAAATAAAAGTTCTCTGCTATTTGCAAATGCACACGTATTAAATACTGAGGGGGATATGCCCCCTGCATCCCCCCTGAAAACTATACCTGTGCTATTTTGTTTTGTTGCCTTTGGTGTGAGGACAGCCTGTAAATAGAGTAGACACGTCTGTAAATGGAGCAGACACTCCCATCTCTGTAATTTCAAAGAATGATTAGGGATCTTTTATCTCTTGTGAATTGGCCATTAACATTACAGATGTCCTGCGACAGAAATTACTTTCCAGACAATCTCGTGACGACCCAATCTGTTCAAAGAGGGCTTAAGATCATTATGAAGAGCTGTGTCAAAGTTGTGCCATTATGTCGTTGCGCGCTTTGTGTTGCTTTGTTTCCTGACTGAGGTGGCGTTCGCCATCGTGGCTCAACCCATTAATCTTACTGAGGGTGGTAATGAATGCAGCCTTGCTGCTCTTTACTGTTTGATGCTCAAATAATTAGCAGAAGATGACGCCTAAAGTTCATGAGGCTTATTAGAATCATGGTATTGAGTGCATAGCAACCAACGCACTTCAGGTTTCATGAACGCTGACACTTGGCATTTCGTCAGAACGACACATTCCAATCTGGAGAGAGTGCAGGTGTTGCGGGAGAGCCGGTGTGACGGCCGCCTCGCCCAACTCAGCTGCTGCAGGAAGCCTGATGAACTAAATGGGCTTCAGGCTTCTGTCACTCGGCTGATCTGTTGCTGAGAGAGAAAACCAGCAGAGGTGAGAGGGGTTACAACAAGTGCAACTGAGTTCAAATCCAGAGCTTAGAATAGAGTTTCAGCATGAATTAATGCCACTGTGCTTGAGGGAATATAATATAAATGGTTTTCATGAGGGCTGAAAAGGTCATTGCACAAAAAAGTGGGCCAGCTGTGTGATGTAGAAACAACCTGGAGTGGTAATTTCCTGAGAGACATTGTACTTAAATACAATGTGAATGTTCAGATAGTAAACATAATTGTATTGGCAGATTTGAAATGACTCCTGTGTAACTCAGAAGGCTTAAAGGTTCCAGGAAATGAAACATGTCTTTTGTGTAGTTTTACCCCGTGGACCTGCGTGAATTGTTCTGCTGTCCATCATTATACACCAAAAACATGTTAAAAAAAAAAAAATCATGTTTGGGTTTTTTGCTTTTAGTTTTTTTTTTTTTTTTCAATGACTCATTCTGCTCTCTGGAACCTATGTATGTAAATTCCCACCTGTAAGATGAGATGATAGATTTTGGGGTGACTGACAGAACACCTGCAGCTCCCCCCAGCTCTCTGGAGCTTTTCAGCTCTGTTTAGCTGTCCACCCCACAATTTTACTGCTTTCGTTCAGTCTCACCGCTCTCATAATGTTGTTTTTTGCTGAACAAAAGCTACCTGCTGTGGCCGAAAACTCTAAAGGGACTAGCTGGTGAACAAAGGAGCATTCAGCTAAACTTAAGCCCTATTTCCCTTAGGAGTTGGTAGAGACCAAAAACAGAGTTAAAAGAAGAATGAACAATGGCCAGGTTCAGACAGCATATATTTTTTGTTTGTTACGATGGTCCTTGTGTCAGGTCAGGTGATTATAAAGCCATAAATTCTTGCAATGTCATGGCCAAGAAAGATGACAAGCCACAGATTGCTCTCCGACCAATCATTGTTAGCTGTCTCTTACGTGACGTGCGGGATGTCACTGGGAAGGATGTGTGAGACCCGACTCCCATGAACAACAATGTAAACAAACATCTGTGTGAAGTATGATACAGGCCGTCTAGTGTTTGGAAAAGCTTTTTAAAAAAGACAGAAAAAGCGACAGGGACCTTTCCTGCTGTGTTTCACGGTTCATTGTGACAGCACCAACAACATCATTCCTTTCACCATGCTTATTATTGTGCACTTAAGAGTGTTCTGTGCTCCTGTTGGTCAGCATTTGGAACATCTTACGGTAAGCAAAAATATTCCAACATGCTAGTGTTGTGCCTTATGTCAGGCTCCACCCAGACTGATATTGTGTAGTTTGAATCCGACATTACATTTGCCATGTGTCCAGAAACACTTCAAACTTCAAATTAATGGTAATGTTGCTCCATAACTGCTGGAGCTGTAAATAAATGTTTGCTGACAAGTTCAACATATCAACTGAAAAAGTGATGACTGAACTTGTTTTCACTGCTTCCAAATGGCCAAGAAGTCAGTTTTGATGGTTTAAGACTTACAGCTGGATATTTGATAAGAAGAAAAAAAAACATGTTAGATTTATTGGAAGTAGAAAAACCAAATCAGCTTGTGCATTTGTTAGGGACTGTGTGAAAGTAGTCAGTGAGGGAGCAGAGGAAGCACGTCTGCAACATGGCTGGTCATGCACAGGTGTCATGCGGTCAATTTGACGGTCAGTCAGACATGTTATCTGTTACATATCAGGCTGTGGCATCATCTGATTGATTCATGGAGTGGAATTCATGGAGTCATCTGAAGTCACAGAGCTATAGCTGTTTACATAGTGGCTGGAATGTTTGCCATGAAGAAGTAATTTGAGATGATGGGAGGGAATGGGGTCTTTTCCAGGCCATGGAGAGGGTAAATATTAATAACATAAGGCAATATAAGATTAACTAAAAGATGAGTAGTGATCATTATCATTTGCATCAATTCATTTGTTTTTGTGCCATATACATGTCACTTTTATTCAAAAGGAAATTCAGCTGTTTGAACATAGTTTTGGTTCACTTATCTGTATAAAGAGTGAGCTTGTGTGCCCTTTGTTTAAGCAGCGTTGTTGAGCGTAATATCCGCACAGTTACAAACATTCACATCTGGGAGCTGCCCAGGAGAACCATTGTTTTCTTGTGTCTACTTTAGACCAATTAGCAGCTCCAGTGGAGCAGTTAGGGATGTTAATGCTTTGCTCAAGGGCACTCTGACAGTTGTCACTGAGGAAGAAGAAGGCGCATCTCACTCAATTATTATTATTATTATTTTACCAGGCGGTTTGGGAATTTAAATTTGTAACCTTCACTAGCCTGTAGCTTCCTGCTGCCTCCATATTTAATGTAGAATATTTGGAACATTTGGGGAAAATGACAAAATGTCATTTATTATTATGCTTCAAGCCACAGAGTAACAGACAGCTAAACAAAACATTATTGCAGTAAAAACAATAGTCTGTATAGTTTAAGCTCTTGCATAGAAATGCATTGCTAAGATCGCCAATATTTCAGCTGTTTTAGTTTTAAAGAAGGAAAAAAATAGGTGGAATGTTGAATGTTACACCATATTTTACATTTTTTGTCACTTTTTGTCACATCTCCATTTTGTCAGCCTGGTTTACAGCGCCAGAGCTTACTTTAAGAAATGCCACTCAAGCTGTCATTACAGTGAGAAAAGTTAGTGCAGTCTGCCAGTCATTGTCAAGGGCTGAACAAATTTCTGCAGATTTTATGCAACTCTTTGACAATACATGAAAAAGCACAACTTTTCTAAAGACACGCAGCCTTAAAAAGTAATTAACAAGAAAATCAACAGACTAGCACAATTATTTAGAGGATATTGTGACCTATTTATTATTACATTTGCTTAATCACTTTACCATTATTTACAATTTGTTCCTTGTGGTGGATTGAATGTTTGCTTAAATTGTTCACAAACCACTTTGACCAGCTGTAAGATGATTTATTAAAGGAATACCAATCAAGTAGAACAGAAGAAGTCAATTATAGGAGCAGACTGGTGGTTTTGAATGTTTTAATTCAATACAAATCACATATATTTTCCACTTTCTTAAACATTCTGTACCACATGTTAGAAGATTACATCATTTCTTTACATCCAGGCACCCCCTGATTGCAAAGAGCAGAGGAGAGGGTAATTTTGTCTGTGCTGGAGCATCCAGATATAAATGGAGTCACAAGAAAATCAACAGAATAGCACAGTTATTTACTTATTTATTTACTGTGAGCTGCATGCACTTGTTGTCTAAGTTGATATTATCATTATTTTATTTGTTTAAAAACACACCTTTCAAACAAAGAAGTAGAACAGGAAATCCGACAAAAGTAAATTATCGGAGCAGACTGGTGGTTTTGAATGTTTCAGTACATTCAGTACAAATCACATGTATTTTCCACTTTCTCAAACATATTATACGGCACGCTGTAAGATTACAGTTTGATTTCTAAACATCCAGGCACCCACTGAAGAACAGAGGAGAGGGTGATGATGTGTGTGTTGGAGCATCCAGAAGTACAGAACATACAGTATACAGCACGTTTAAATAAGAGGCCTGTATTCGGTTAATTCTAGATGAAGGCAATTTTAATCCAGAGCGGGAAAAACTAACTTTGAAAACTAATCAAAGAACTAATTACTGAATCCAAATACATAGAAGAGTTACTGCAAAAAGAGACATTATCAAAGACAGGGCTTCATTTCATTAAAATCTTGACGATTAACTAGAGATTTAATGGATTGTTATCAGCCCCAAATCAGACCTTTTCTTAACTGCATTCTACTGTGATTTGATTCATTTCAGCCTGCTTGTGTTGCAGCACTGCTCACCTTTATCTCCACCTTAACCTCCACTCTGTTTCTCCACCATACAGCAGTTGACTGAATGCTTCTGCTCTTGATATTATTGGCCCAATATTGTCCTGTCACTGCGATATTGGTCTATATCTATATCAGCTTACATGTTGACTAATATGTGCTTTTTTGATTTTATTTTTCTTAGCTTTATGAGCGGCATTCTGTGTATATTTGACTGTTTTTTCTTAATTTAGGTATAATAAAGTTTAGTTTTAAGCTGTAAAATATCCTGCCTCCATTACATATCTTTTTTCAGAAGCAGTCATCACTTTTGAGGGATTATTGCAAAAAATGTGTTTGATCAAGTAGCATGTAAAAAATAAAGATGTGTCAGATACATATGTAATCCTTTAATACCTTAAAGGGATAGTCCAGATTATTTGCAGTGGGGTCATATGAGGTACTTATCCATAGTCAGTGTATTACCTACAGTAGAGAGGCAGAGGCATGCTCCCAGTTTTGCGAAGCAGCGGGAGTCCTGGTGTAGGAAACTGAGCAATGTACTGCTGTGGACAGGATCAACAGCAAAATGTATTTTCGCCACCTAAAAAAAGGAGAGACACCCTTTTCCGAAGCCAAATATCACTGTCTCCAAAGCCACCAGACTCCTTTGGCAAAATCAAAGTCATTTTACCTTGCAGAACATTAGAGTTACTGTTAGTTTG
>JAJHUR010092481.1:0-13769 GCA_027495735.1 Lutjanus campechanus
GCTAAAGAGGCAGATATTTCTCTCAGGAGTCGGTGGAGACCAAAAACAGAGCAAAAAGAGAAACGTCCCGAATGTTTCAACAATGTTCAAAAGCAGAGAAATCCGTAATTTAATGGGGCGTTTGTTGGCCATTGCTAGTTAGTTACTGTAAGTAACTGGAACATTCAGGATACATCAGAGAATGAGTGAGGAAGCCGACATGACTAAACATAACGTGAATAAAACTTCAATATGACCTCACGTTCATATACGTAATTTAACGGTGAAGATAAGAACCCCCATGATCCCACGCTACTTCACAACGTCCTCAAACTGTTTTGTTTTTGTTTTTATGTGAGAGCATAGTGACCCCTAGTGGCAGAATTTACATATTTTAAAGTAAACACAAACTGGGGTTCGGTTCCGATGTTGTTAGCTATTGCTTTTTGCTCCAAGTCCAATCTGTGATTTGAGTTCCCACTTTCTGAATGGAAACTAGTTAGCGTAGCTTTCTAGCTTCCACATTTCACTCGGAGCAAAACACAGACTTAAAGCACGACCATTCTTCTTATTATTATTATTATTATTTTTAGGTTTTTATATCATTTTGTCTTCTCAGTTGAGTATGTTTTATCATTAAAAAACATTATCCTACGTGGCCTGATGTACGTTTCTGCATGGTGATGTCACATATTAACCTCATTGGTTGAAGGTGCAATAAGATTAATTGTTAATTACCAGGTCCTCAAGTAATGATGCTTTGGGTTGATTCTCCAGAATCGCTTACAGCACCTTTAGGCGAGGGGAGAGCATCAGTGCTCTGACCTACGTCACTGCTTTTTGCAAAAAAAAAAAGGTGCTGTAAACGGCTGAGATACCGTTTGAAAAACCTGGAAAAAAGTTACAACATGCAACATCCCAAATGTTGCACAGACATCTTAAATCACATTACATGCAGTAACTAGTGTAAGCAGGCGTGTTGAGAAAGGGGAAAAAACCTTGTATCAAAATTTGGGCTGAACAATCAATCAAAATTTTATCAAAATGGCAATACGACCGACTGCAATTTTCAAATTACAGAAGGTGCAATATCTGTTAAATATTTCATCTTAAATTAAATATTGTTGTGCTGCAGATGTCCTGGCCTGCACATCATCTTCTACAGACTTAAGAAAACATCTTTGTTTGGTACAGATTTCTGCAAAAAAAAAAGTTTTTCATTGAAAATGAGAAGATTATAATATTATTAATCATGTCGTAATCGCAAGCAGTCGCATCAGTAAAAATAAATTAAAAAAAAAAACAACAAAAAACTTTCACCCCAGTATCAATGTTCAGCACCACTGAAATGAACATTTTGCCTTCTTGCAATGCCAGCGTGAAGAAAATGTCAGTCAAATATGTCCAGAACCCTGAAGCTTAAAAGCTCTTTCCTCAAACAGTTTTATCCTTTTTTTAAAAAATGTAAAATTATGCACCATAGCTGCAGTATCATTTTTGATGATGTGCCCTTACAAAAAGCTGTGGAGAATTCAAAATTCAGTCGGACTTTAAAGACCACAGCTGCATGTAAATAATTGTAAGTAGAGTGGTGCAGTGCTGACCGCAGCGTCCATGCTTGGACGGGCCTCTGAGAGGAGTCCCGGCCGTCGTGCTGATGGAGAGCGACATGTGCTGCCTTGACCGTGTAAAATCACCCCCCAGGGGCCTTTCGCCGCGTTAAATGACACACAGGGCCCGCAACTGTCTTCCCCAGATCCTTGTCACAGGAACACTGTGGACACTGACCAGCGCGCGCACAGACAGGCGGGCAGGGACACAAGCACCACCTCCGACTAAACACGCAAACACACACAAACACACAGGCCCGACAGCTCTGTCCCTGCGGTCTGTCAGAGCTTGTGCCAGGCAGCCTGTGCTTTGTGTTGGAAGTGGTGTGTTGCACAAGAGAGGCTCAGCCAGTCAATGGCCGGCAGCTTGGACTCAGCGTGTGTTTTAGACGGGTGTCCAATTAGAAGAGCCTCCACTCTGAACTGTGTCTGCCTAATTAGAAAGGACAGGACGAGTGAAACGCGGCTCAGGGCGAGCCGAACTGAGGACAGGCGGCGTTTGGCCGACAAGTGCTGATGGCCTGAGAGCCTTCTCTCCTCTTCCCCCCATCCCCGCCTCCCTCCCTCTCCCTCTTTCTCACTGTCTCTGCTTTGAGACAGGTTAGACTTTCTGCCGCTGGAAGCTTAGAGGGAGAGCCCTTCTCTTCTTTCGCTGTAATAGGATGAAAAGCATGTTCGCTGAACCAATCTTTGTTGCCCCCCTCTGCGGTTATCATACTTTATCCAGGTTTCAAACACTTTTCACTCAAAACGCAGCGCTGCTTATTGAAACGTGGAGGCCTTGGGTTATACTGATACAAGAACATGAATTTCTATCAAGAGTGGATTAGCCAAGTTCCACAAGCCGCACGACGGGTTATGCATAGGAATGGACGCTGCATATTCAGGGGTGTCATTTCAGTTCATGGGCCGCATGCAGCACAGTTTGATCTCGAGTGGGCCGGACCAGTAAAACCACTGCAAAATAATCTATAAATAACAACACCTCCTTGGTTTTATGCTTTTTTTAGTGCACAAGTACATTCAGAAAACAGATGATGAACAGCCTGCAGTGTCTCAAGAAAAATAAGTGTAATTTCAATAATGTCCCAGTTTTTTCCACATGTAGTCAGTCTACTGTCATGTCATGACATGTGCATTACAGTGGATTTACAAATGCACGACACACGCCCTGGTGAACCCAAAAACAGGCAGCAAAGATCGCCCCCAGGGTAGATAAAACATGATAAAGTGCCTTTTAGAGGGGTTCAGTGTCCATGACAATATGGTAAATTGTCCTCTAGAGCAGACCTGGGCAAAAAGCAGCCCACTGAAAGGTTTCATGTGATCCTCCAAGGTCATCATGGAAATACCAAAAATTAAAAAATCTAGCAAGTCAATAGCATTTTGTTTACCATTAAACCATCATCAGACCTTTATTTTGAAAGGGGTCAGTGCTGTGTTCATTTGTAGTGATAATGAAACTGTATCTTCCATCCATGTTGTTCATGTTGCTCTTCTTCTACTTTTGCTGCTACTGTCGTTGCAGCCCGTATGATACACTGTAAAACATCAAGTTTTTGACATTACCAACAAAATATTAGCCCACAGTTCATCACGTGGCAATTCAGTGACCCATGTGACCCATACAGAACACTTCTGACCATTTCATTATTAGAGATTTGGACGTTATTAGGCTCTTATATCATTTGTGTCTGACCCACTGCAGCCTGATCAATATCTCATGTGGCCTCACAGTGGAGAAAACAACAACTCGGCTGCTGCTCAATTGGACAAAACTTGATAAAGTGCATCACAACTTTTGGCAGACAGCCTGATTCCACCACTGAGTACAACAAGTATTCTTATTTTTAATTTTGTTGAGATCTAGAAAATCTTCTTTATTTTTCCATACATTTTCCACTCCTGTTTTATAAAGCTGGCATCATCACACAACACCAACTGAAGTGGAAGCTAATGAGGAAGAAGATGAAGTGCCTTATAAACCATTTACAAAATTATTAAATATTTTAAGATAAGAGTCTGATGCAGATTGTTGTGCACTGGAGCTTTTGCACAACATTCGTTGTTTCCACAGTTTTACACTTTGAAAAAGTCATCTGGTGGGTCAGACTTGGATCCTCTGGCGGGCTGGTTCTGGCACCGCAGGTCGCACGTTTGACACGCCTGCTGTGTAAGATTGTGCTTTTCATAAAGGCACATTACTTAGTGATGAACAGCGGCGTTCTGCTGGTGCATGACAAGTTGTGTTTATCCTGTTTCTGAGTTTGTTTATTTATTTATATGCAGCGGGATGGATTTTTTTCCCCCTGGTGTTATGTTTTTACATGTTTCCATGCACTTTGCTCCATCCTACGAATTTGTTTGGGGCATGTAAAGAAATCTAATACACGTATTTGTGCAAAAGGATTTTATAAAAAGAATAGGTTCACACTCAGTGCATGAAATACTTCCTCTTGTTGCCTTCTCACAGAGATATTAGAACATTTTCACTGAGGGAGGATAATGTAAGCACTGCATAGGGAACATGACTAAAGCCTCGGTTGTGTGTTTTTCTGTTCTGTCTGCCCACCTTCTTTAACACCTACGTGTGCATGTGTGTGTGTGTGTTTGCGCAGCGATCCCCTCAGCGCCTCGCAACGTTATATCCAGCGTGAACGAGACCTCGCTGTCCTTGGAGTGGGAGGAGCCCGAGGACACAGGCGGGAGGAGCGACCTCGTCTATAATGTGGTGTGCAAGAAATGCCTGCGAGACCGGAGCCCCTGCACGCGCTGCGACGACAACGTGGACATCGCTCCTCGCAGGCTGGGCCTGCGGCAGAGGAAGGTGGTGGTGAGGAATCTGCAGGCTCACACCCGCTACAGCTTCGAGGTGCAAGCTGTCAACGGGGTTTCCGGGAAGAACCCCTCCTCGCCCAGCTACTCCACGGTCAACATCACCACCAACCAAGCCGGTTAGTAGAAGGAGATCGGTCAGTGACATCGGATGTTTCCACACACCAAGTTAATTCATAGAGCAGCTCCGATCAATACCACTTAACGCCACGATGAAGCAGGCTGGTTAGTGGAAACTACGTTCAGTCAATGTCAATGAGGGTCTTAATGAGCCGGTGGTATCAGTATTAACAGCAACAGTAAACATTGTTGAACATCCTCAGTCAGAGTGACGGATGGAAAAAAAAACCTCAGCTGGATCTTTACTTCTCTGACGGAGGAACAGGAAAGACAGATAAAATGTTACAGGGGCAGGTCAGAATCAAAAATACATTTTTTAGTGTGAGTTTTTGGAGGTTATCGACCGTGGAGATGTTTGCCTTCTGGCTCTCAGCTTGTGGTGCTCAAAACACCAAAAAACCAAAAACATCTGAAAACTTCAGAACCAGTGTCTCTTTGCAAAAATCATAATCCACACACCTTGCTGTGAGCAGTTCCATGTAGGAACTTTCTTTCCAGTAGAAAAGAAAGTAGTTCTGGTAGATTGATGGCGGTCGACACGCCCCTAGTTTGGAGAAGCAGAGAGGAGCTCCAGCATGGAAGCTGAGCGATGAACCGCTGTGGACGGGGGTCAACACCAATTTTAGGCACTTAAAAAAGGTCCGCAATCAAAATTCACAGTTTTACTTTGACGTCAGACAGCCTTTTCTGATGCGATCCTGCTGTTGTATAAGCCAAATATCTCACTCTCCAAACCAACCAAACTCCATAGAAAAAATCTGTTATTTTACTTGGCAGAACATGTGAGTTGATAGTCTACTGCTGCCTCGATCTCCTGGTTTGTTTCTGTTACTGTATGACTTTGGTGGATCCAAACTATCCTTTTTAAACACCAAAGTCACAGTAACACGATACAAACTAACAGATCATGGCAGCGGTAGATCAGCAATTTCTGTGTTTTGCACGGTGAAATGATTGATTTTGCATATGGAGTTTGGTTGAACAAGAGGGAGCGATATTCAGCTTATGTGACAGCGGGTTTCCTGTCTGAACAGGCTGTCTGACGGCGAGGTAAGGCGATGAACATATTCTAAATATTTTTTCAAGTGTCTAAAATGCCTTGTGTTGCTGGACCCGTCCACAGTAGTCAGCTTCCTTGCTGGTGCTCCTCTCTGCTTCTCCAAACCAGGGGAGCGCCGATCGCCATCTACTGTAAGTAATACACTGATTATGGATAAGTACTTCCTGCATCCCCTCTTCAAATAATCCAAACTTTCTCTTTAAGTATACTTTATATCTCCACTGTCAGCATTCAGCACACTGTCAACCGGGCGTCTAACGTTACATCACTGCCAATGTCACCTTTCAGCATCTCCTCTTAATATTTGCAGCGTCATCATCAACCAAACTGCTCAGCACCTTTCACACGCTGTAATTACTCTCCCAGTTAACCCGCACTTAATCCACCTTACTGCAGTTTATGGACCCAAGACAATGACTGTCAATTGAGTCACTTTCAGGCCTCACAAATCAATAAACTTGCAGAACAGTGAAGGTGAAACATGGACCGGTTCAGGTTGAAGCATTTTGAATAATAATTATCCCACTGAGATGGTTTTGTGGCACCGAAAGAGAAAATCTTGGCAGCTCGAAGTGTTGAATCCCTAAACTCACAAACAAAGCAACTTTCCAGTAGAAGCGTCGTAAAAAAACCGAACTGTGTCCTCTCTGCTGTCCACCCGCAGCGCCTTCGGCAGTTCCCACCGTCCATCTGATGCGCTCCACCTCAGACACTCTCAGCCTGTCGTGGCTGCCCCCCGAGAAACCAAACGGGGTCATCCTCGACTACGAGATCAAATACCACGAGAGGGTAAGCTCTTGACTTTTTAGCCGTTGCTTTAATGTAGGTCACAGTGCACGCCTTATTGACTCTGACAAAATCTACTTTCCATCCCTGTTCAAGAGAGAAGAATTTTTATGGATGCTGAAAAATGTAATATTGAAATGTGATGTGTGTGTGTATGTGTGTGTGTGTGTGTGTGTGTGGGAGGGATTGGTAGAGTCTAGAAATATCCATTATTGGAGATTATGGGCTGGTCAGACTCAGCAACTGCTGCTGCGTCACTGGTATTGATCACATTCCAGAGTAAAGCCCTGCAGATATTAGATATAGGCCAAAAACAGCAGTGCATTACAAGAATGACAGTCTGTGTTAGATTTAGTGATAGGTCCATTTGTCTGAAAGCTTACAGACACACAAACACCGCAGAGCATTTCTAATACCGTAAGAGAGAATTTCATGACTATGGAAAGGTGTTTTAACAGCAACATCCTCTCATTTTTACTCAAAGTGTTTGTATTTGTTTAGCCTGTTTAGTGTTTTGCTGGATGACTTCACGCTGAATTGTGCAAAAAAAAAAAAAAAGCTGAGCCAGGTTCAAGCTGGATCAATATTGTGATATGAGACGAGATATTATCTTGGATTTTGGGTGTTGTTATATCAGGACTTGGCAGAAGCAGGGCTGTCACCGTATCAGATTTTCACTACATGATTACTGCGGCCAAAAGAATTCACAATAACGAAATTATCGAAATTATCTAAACAAAGTTTGAACTGGGCAAAAAAAAAAAACTTTCAATCACACCCATCTTTAACTTTGTTTATTGTGCATTTTGTCTCATTTTTTGCAAATAGATTACACTTAATATAAGAGTATAGGAAGGTGGAGAGAGAGTCTCTGACCAGAAGTGTGCAGAAGTGCAATTACACATAACTGATAGTGAAAAAAACAAAACTAATGAACAAAATAAATGGAAATTACTTTATTAACATTATTATTAGACGTAAATATTGTATTTACTTGGCTGTATAGAACTTAAAAATATTGCGACATTTGATTTTGTGGATATCTCCCAGCCCTCCCAGATTCAGATTTTTTTGCTGGATATTTCAGGTTGCGATATTTAACACAAGTACAACCAAATCTTCTTTAACACAAACTCCTCTGAGTTTAACTGATTGTTGTTCGTTGTTGCATCGGAGCCGCTGCTCGCTGAAAGAACCGTTTACCTCCACTGTGATATTCATCTTAAAAAGTTTAAAGCTTATTCAAAGACTGAACTTGCTATTGAACTGAACAAAACGATTTGCATTAGCAAAGTGATAATTGCCACGTCTAGAGGAGGATGCAATTTTTCATGAGGTGCTAATGGCGGCCTGAACGTGGCCTTAAACCTGAACTTTGTAAGTTCTGATAAATAGCACTTTTGCTAAAAGTGATAGTTACAGGATGAGGGTGAAGGCCAAACGCAGTGCAACAATTAGAGAAGAGTCATAAAATCAGCAAATTTAATAAGTAATGTCGGTTAGCAATATCCATCCAAAGTTAGCTAACATTAGCGACATTAGCCACTATATGGTAGTGGTCACGCCAGATCGAGAGAAGCTGTAGCGGCAAGACATTTCTGTACAGTATACGGCATGTAAATGAACAAAAGGTGCATTTTATCGCTCTGATTGTCAAATTCTGATTTCTGTTTCACAAGCTAGCTTATTATCTCACTTTAAATAGTGTAACTTTTATTAAACAGCAACCTTAGTGGCTGCAAATAGAATTTACAGGATCATGATAAAATGATCTGTAACAGTGCCGCAAGACGACATAGTTGTAAAGTCAGAAAACTCATGTAGTTACCGAGCAATGACATTAGCATCATTAGCCAGTATAAGCTAGTGGTCATGACAGAATGAGAGAGGCTTTAGCTGCAAGACTTGTATCAATACAGTATCTACTGTATGTCTGTATAAATGAGCAAAAGGTGCATTTTATGGCTTTACTTTTAATTTTTCTTTTTTCATGAAGATTGCATTTTCTGTTTCCCAAGCTAGCTTAAAGTCTTTAAAGCTTTAAACTAGCTTTGAATGTCGTAAAGTCAGCAAACTCGATCAGTTACAGTGCAATAAAGTTAGCTAACATTAGCCACCATAAGCTAGTGATCATGCCAGATTGAGAGATGCTGTAGCATTAAGACTGCTGTCTGTACTGTAGGTGCATTTTCTTGCTTTACTTTTAATTTGTTTGAGGAATATTGTGTTTTCTGTTTCACAAGCTAACTTGAAATCTGGTTTTAAGCTAGCTTTAAAGTGCGTAACTTTTGTTAAAAGGATAGTTCATCCAAAAATGAAAATTCTGTCATTATCTACTCACCCTCATGCTGACTGAAGGTTGGGTTTATTTTGTTGGTCTGCAGGAAAACAATGTTACAGAATCTCCCAAAAAATGGAAGTGAATGGTGACCAGTTTTCAAATGTTCACTTCCATTGTTTGGGAGATTCTGCAACCCTGTTTTCCTGTGAAACTCCAGCAGTGTTTTGTGAACTAAAAAAGATAAAGCTGACCTTCAGTCGGCATCAGGGTGAGTAGATAATGACTGAATTTTCATTTTTGGGTGAACTATCCCTTTAAACAGCAACCAGTGTGGCCACAAATGAAATTTACAGGATAAATGATGAAAATTTAACTGTAACAGCACTGCAAGAAGAACAGAGTCATAAAATTAGCGAACTCATTCAGTTATAGAGCAATAAAGTTAGCTAACATTAGCCGCCACAGACTGAAGAAAAGTAAAACTGTGTTGCTTTTTATAGCTCATGCGTCCAACTGTAAGATGAGCATTTCGTTTATTTTTTCTTCCTCCAAATGCTGTGCACCATTGCCTCGCACCATCTGAAAATCATCATGTTGCATTAATGGTCCTTTGTTTTACCTCAGGGCCAGGCGATGTCCCACACCGTCACATCCCAGCACAGCTCAGCCAAGGTGGAGGGGCTGAGGGCCGCCACGCCGTACGTGGTGCAGGTCAGAGCCCGCACCGTCGCCGGATACGGACGCTACAGCAACCCCATGGACTTCAGCACCAGCCTTCACAGTATGGACGACCCTCTCTCCTCCTCTTTTACAGCCTGTTCTTCACGATATGCTGCTACGGTTTTCTTAATGAGGGTTCAGGCTTAGTAATTTTACTGCCGCCTTAATTGGTAGCCATTACAATTGCAGTGCAGGCCACCCTATAATCCCTCAAGAAGTGCTTCTGGTGTTATTAAACTCATTTGTGTCTGTGTGCGGCGTTTCGCCCAGGTGACCCTCAGAAGTCGGTGCAGGACCAGCTGCCTCTCATCATAGGCTCGGCTTCCGCGGGTCTGGTGGTCATCGTTGCCTTGGTGGTTATCGCTGTTGTCTGCCTTAAGTAAGTGTTTGATTTTTTATTACTGAAAGCCTGAACTCATGTTTCATTTTGTTAGTTAGACCCTGAACAAAGAGGCTCATTAAATTTTAACATGCTTCTCAAAGGGTGTATACTTACTCTTTAGCTTCAAAAGGAGCTCAGCGCTAGAAAAAAAAAACAGAGCTGCTCTGTGAGTTTCTTGGCAGTGGTTGTGGTTTCATCTGATAGACGAGTTAGATATTGGGTTCAGTCGCAGTACCTGGGGAGGGTCGAGACTGATTATGAGAATGTGACTTTGTTTATGTGCGGCTTGTTTACAGGAAGCAGCGCAGCGGCTCAGAGCTGGAGTACACCGAGAAGCTGCAGCAATACAGTAAGTTTATGTGTTCAGCTTGGGAACCGTCTCCTCCGTGGTCCTTTGGTCATGCCTGTACAGTTAACCAACTGATTCAATCAATTATCCAATCACCTGATTGCGGCAGGAAACCATTACGCTATTTGCACAGAAGAGGTCCTGACTGTTGTGTCTGGCACTGCAGTGACCTTTACTGTATATATGAACTCTATAAGATGTGCTGTTTTATTTATTTATTTATTTATTTTTCAAACATGTGTGACAAAACAGCATTATAATTAAGTACTGTAGTGCTGCAGAGATGTCCTTGACCTTCAAATCTTGTTCTCCAGATGTTAGGAAACATGTTTGTTTTCATTTTTTCAGCAAAAAATACAAATTGTGATGCAAAAATGATCATTTCTACTAATCGTGAATCATATTGCAATCACAATTTCTGTCAAAATAACCACAATATGAGCTTTTAATAATGTGCAGCCCGTTTTTTTAAATTGAACACAGAATAATTAGCAAGTTTATCTTGCTTTACAAACATAACAACAACCATAAATCTTAATTATTACATAAGAAATATTTTCTACCTAAGTTCAGATGAAGTAATTCACCTTATTGTAGGAAATGAAATATCAGAAAAGGAAAGAATCAGCTAATATTTACTCGCCATTTTTACCATTTAGCCAGGGACAGAAGACAAGCAAACTCGACCCTGATCAATAAATGAATCAAATTAAAAAATAAGCTACAAGAGTGCACTCAGTAGAGTGCAGATCTCCGCCAGGCAAACTGAAAAGAATATTCAGATGTAACCCTTGGCTTTGTAATCATCAGCGTTTTCATTAGTAAGAGGAATTTAATTAGAGTTAAGAGGAGCGAGGAGTCAGCAGTCGATGTAAGTTTTATATACGTTTTTCAGGGTTTTTCAAGAATTGTGAATCACCGCAACCACGAGAGGTCCTCGAGGATACAGTCATAAATGTGCACAAAAGATTTTAGGGTGATTGGTCCAGTAGTATGTGAGATTAACAACAGACACACATACACACGCACACAACCGATCGCATGGTCCCCCTCCACGCTTACGCCTAAATCCACAAGTCTGTTAGCTTAGCATAGCATAAAGTCTGGAATCAGTTAGGCTGAGGTCTAACCCTGGATTTGAGAAACTGTCACAAGATTTGTGTGCAGTTTCTTCATATTTTGAAACAATTGGGAGAAGTTTGCCTTCAGGGCTTTCTGCCTTAAAACCACTGTTCATGTCCAGTGAGACGTGTTTAAATCCACCCATCCTTTCCAAACCCTAACAAATTACGACTGAAAACTGAAAATGTTTATTTGAAATTAATAAATCAATGCAACCTGTTTCCTCATGCCGAGCTAAGATTGTTGGGTTGGTTAAGTTTAGGTATAAGCGGTGAGATTGTGTAGGGTTAGGTTAAGATTGTCAGGGTAAGCCAATCAGAGCCAGACTAGGGTGGGTCATGCCTTCGCCATCCTGGGAAAAAAGAATTTCACCTGGATGCAGCATCAGATCTATCAACACAAGAGTGGTGTCAATCTTCTTATCTAACTCTCAGCAGGAAAACTAATTTCCAAAATGTCAAACTATTCATTTCTACATGTAATGATGTATATCAGTATAATAGTGTTTATTATTAACACTCTGACACTGATTTCAGTCGTATTACAAAGGCAGGTATGACTACACGCTGACTTCTCTGCGACTTTTCCTTCCCAGTTTCTCCGGGGGTCAAAGTGTACATCGACCCTTTCACCTACGAGGACCCCAACGACGCCGTCCACGAGTTTGCCAAAGAGATAGACATCTCGTGCGTGAAAATAGAAGAAGTCATCGGCGCAGGTAAACATCGCCGTTGTTTTGGGGGTTTTTTTTCCCCCTAAGAGGACAGAGAATGATTCAGGTTTATTAATTATTTATTTCGAACAGGAGTGTGCCATCAAGCCCCGAGGTCTGTTCTGTAAGAGAGTCCTCTCTGGGAGAAAAGGGTTAGGATTCAGAGTGTGCATGAGAGCCGCGGGTGGGAAGGATTGAAGTGAAAATCTTCTCTGTAGCTCTTCCCCCTCTAGTCTGTTTTTTTTTTTTTCTTCTTTCTTCTGTCTCCAGCGGCGTGTTGTGTCCTAACTTCACCTCAAATGACAGTCTGCTCCTGCAACCTTCCCCCCTGTCTTTTCTCTCTTCTCCCCTCTAAACACTCGGACTCAGGCACCATACGCAAAACCCCAAAGTTCCTCGCCCGTCCTCTGTCTCCCTTCACCGCTCCCAGGTTGCACACTCGATCGATACCGGTCACTCCTTCTCTCCCCAATATCTTCGACCCCTGACCTCCCCCGTCTCCTCTCCTCTTCTCTTCTCGAATCCTCTCCCGCAGTTGCAGCCGACCCTCGACTCTTTCAAATCAGCTCCTTCACTCCCGAGTCCGGCCAGTAACTCTCCCTTCTCCCTGCACTTTCCCCAACTTCCTCCTCTTCTTCACCCTCCGTCCTCTCCTGTCACCCTCACCCCCCTTTCCTCCTCCCCCTCACCTGCCCCACCACCACCACCTCCTTGTTCTTCCAATCCAGGTGAGTTCGGCGAGGTGTGCCGCGGACGTCTCAAGCAGGCCGGTCGCAGGGAGATGGTGGTGGCGATTAAGACGCTGAAAGCCGGCTACACCGAGCGCCAGAGGCGGGACTTCCTCGCAGAGGCCTCGATCATGGGCCAGTTCGACCACCCCAACGTGATCCGCCTGGAGGGCGTCCTGACGCGGAGCTGCCCCGTGCTCATCATCACCGAATTCATGGAGAACGGAGCGCTCGATTCCTTCCTCAGGGTAAGCTTGGCGGGTGGTGCGTGCCGCAACACCTCTGACAGAGAAGATTACTTTCTGTTTGTATCAAAGCTGAGAGGAACACACACACAGACAGTCGTTCACGACACCTCTGGGTTATCGGAATGTTTTACTCTCTGTAAAACACCCCGAGGCGCTCACTTGCTGAGTGATAGAGATTAAATGTGCAATATAACGCCTGGAGACAGGCATAGTGTCTCTGCTTGACGTGACTGACTGATGCTGACAGGCTTTCCAATGCTCCAACTCCTGGTGGAAAACTGTCACACAGCAGACCTTTGGGTAGGTTTGCTTCAGTGTATTAGAGACTCTTTGTACGACTGCAGAATACATTACTGATCAGAGTTTTCGGTTCAGGCCACCACCGCCACCTACACAAAACGCTGAACAAAGGCAGGATGAGAAATGAGGTGTCACACAGTACATTTCCAGCTGCGTGGGGGCCATTACATGTCATTTACATTCAATAAAATGTGTTTTCTTGCATGGCTGCGCTGTGAGGAAGTCTACTTACTGTAACCGTTCGGCTGGATGAGGTTACTTAATGCTTCTGGTGAATCGATGCTGTGCAGCCGGTCTCAGAGGTAGTTTATCTTTCAGCAATATACTGATGATTGTTTGCATAGATGATGAGCGGCGTTATCAATTATGTTGATGAGTCTTGACATTAATCCGCTTGTTTTGATACCTTTGTGCTTGAAGCCTCTTTTACACGGGACACAAAACAAATAACGTGATTTAAACATGACCACCCAGGTGGAAACAGTTTTTGCACCTTTTCCATAAACGTGCTGCTTGGCTTGACTCGGTTTGACTCGG